>CM040975.1:22500665-22545512 GCA_022985145.1 Pangasius djambal | reverse complement strand
TGGCCGGCCAGTGTATATAACCTATAACTGAGAAATAAACACACGTATACACACACACACACACACACACACACACACACACACACACACACACACACACACACAGGAAAGCTGTGGGGAAATAGTATACCACTATTTCTATTAAATACTACCATAAGAAATACTTTGTTGTATACAATATGCTGTTTTATGTGTTAATGTTAATTATGCTGTTAATGTGTTATGTTAAGTTTTAAATAGCTAGAACAGAAATATTTGAAAAGTATTTTCACATAGGAATAGTAAAAATTACACACAGGAATAGTAAAAATTACATATAGGAATAGTAAAAATGACACACAGGAATAGTAAAAATGGGATGCAACTTACTTTGTTGCCATCTCCCATCTTTTCCATCTTCACATTGGTTATAAATTCCAAACTTCTGAAGTTTAATCCTCAGTTGTCTATTCAGACGCACAAGTTCCTTCTCTGAAAGAGAAATGACGTGAGGCTTTGTACATAATGTGGTTGTAGTGGATACTTGATAAGTTACAGCTAGAAGAAAGCCATTTCCTCTAGCGGATATCTGCTACGAGCTGCTGTTGTTGCATCTGACTGAATTTATTTCAGAGCTGCAGAGATGAAAGCAAAAGAAGGATGCCGGAAAAAAACAACAAAAAAAAAAAAAATCCAACAAAAAAAAAAAAACCAGACACACATTCTACCCACCACACAGAATAAATGAAGCACTAAACCAATACGTAAACCACCTAACAATTTACGTGAAAGGTAATTCACTGACACAATGTAACTCTTGAAGTTGGTCGGATTTCAAACTGAAATTATAAGATATCTGAAAAATGAATACATCCTGGCAACATCCTGATACACTCTCAGAAATAATAGTACCAAACCTTACTATTTTACCTGGAAAGGCTGCACGTGGTGTGCCTTAGCTTTTAGAGGAAAGTTTTAAAAGGTACACCTGTGGTTCTTAAGGTCCAAATCTGTACCTTAAATTATTTTAAAGGTATAATATATTGACATTTCTAGGTGGAAGATACATACTAAACATACAAAAGACGTCCCCTTGATAGTAGTGACAAGTAAAGTACAAGTTTGGTATCTTTATTTCTGATAGTGTATGGATGTAAGGAGAAAAAACAGTGATCAGAATTAAATCCAAGACATACCTGAAATAATGGCACCGTCCCTCGTTACCTGCCTTTTGACTTCGCGCACTTTTATATCGGGGGTTCGACGTTATAGACTTCCTGTTACACTTCCTTTTGCGAAATTTATGAAGTCTGATGATCGTTGGTGCATTAAATGTTCAAAGTGCACTAAAAGTCCAAGATTGGGCATGTGGTAAAGGTTACAAAGTTCATGAAGGCTGGTCACGCCAAACACTTTTGAAGATAGGTCGTGTGCAAACGCACTAGGCATTGATATGCGACTTGTGTAATTGGGCATCCTACACTGCATCCCACCTCAAACTGCTGTATGAAATAAAGCCTTTGACTCTCGGTTCCACAACAATGGGACATGGCGTGCATTTTAGTCATGTGCATGAGCTGGTAGGAGGCAATCAGAGATCTGTAAACAAACAGTCCTCTATTAGAAAGCTGAGTAGCATCAACAGTGTGTTTAAGGGAGTAGAGTGAATTACTACTTCCTGGATATCCTGCAAGTGACAAGATGTATTCGATCTGTGATGTCTAGAAGTTCCCTCAATTCCTTCTTATTGTATAATGCAAAATATCAGTTACTACCTGCTGTCTCGAATATGTTCCTGTGGATCAAGTTGCAAAGTGACCCCCCTCCCCCAACCTCTCTTACACCCTTATAAACGGTTGAACACACTACACATTCTTTGTCCACCATTTAGATCTTAGTGTCCCCTTTTAATGGTTTGAATGCAAAATAAGCATGCAGTTTTGACATGGCACATGCCCTATATAGCCAAAAGTATGTGAACGCCTGACCATCACACCGACATATGAACCTTCCCCAAACTGTTGCCACAAAATTGGAAGCACAGAATTGCATAGGATGACTTTGCATGTGGTAACATCACTAGAATTAAGAAGCCCAAACATGTTCCAGTATGACCATGCCCAAAGCGTGTGCACAAAGGGAGGTCCATGAAGACAGGTTTTGCCAAGGTTGGAATGGAAGAACAGAACCCTGACCTCAACCTCGTTGAACACCCAAGCCTCCTTATCTTACATCATATGCAGCTCCTTACCCAACATATGACCTCACTAATGTTCTTGTGGCTCAACTGGCAAATTCACACAGCTACGTTTTAAAATCTAACTGAAAGCCTTCCCAGACGAATGGCGGTTATTATAACAGCAAAAGGAGACTAAATCTGGAATGGGATGTTCAAAATACACTAACGGGTGTGACTTGTCCGGTGTCCACATACATTTAGCTATATAGTGTATGTCTTATATGCCGGAAGTAAGTCATTGTAGGTTATGAATAGTATGATTTGGATAAAGTTTAGTTTAGCCTGTTGCTGCGTTTGCTTTTTGACTTTTCGGTGACAGCTTGCAATTTGTGATCATTTGGCTATAATTGTAGTGTAAGTAAAAAGGGAGATTCCCAAGTGATGGACAGACTTTCAGTATCAGTATTATTATTTACACATCGTGTCAAGAGCATGATGGAAGAATGTTCCAAACTTTCTTAGAAAGCACGATGGCAGGCTGAAGCTTAAAGCATGTTCTGAGAGGAACAGAGAACCACATGCTCAAAAACATTCCTTAAATGTTTTGTATTATTATTATTATTATTATTATTATTTCCCACAAACCTCTTTTTCACCGTTTTAACTAGGTTAAGGAGAGAATAGGCAAACACAGTCTGTGAACTGTAGTAACTGAAAGTAGTTACATTGCAAGATATATGGACATCAGCCTAAGTCTGAATTAAGCCATGATTTCTCCTTGAACTGACTTGGAATTGACTGTGCCACCAATGCAACTACATACTATATTACTACAATCAAGTGGTAGCTCAGTGGTTAACTCCTAATTGGAAGGTCATGAGTTCAAATCCCAGCCCTACCAAGCTGCCACTGCTGGGCCCTTGAGCAAAGCCCTCAACTACTCGGTTGTATGAGAATGAGACAATTGTAAGTCGCTCTGGATAAGGGTGCCTGCCAAAATGCCATAAATGTACAGTCATAGCTAATCTACTATAATTCATAAAGGCATCCTCCTGATGAACTTAAATTAAATCACCAGTGCACTCCCAGATCTGAATTCTTCCTCCTCAGTCATGTATAAAATGTATTTAACCATTTCCTCTTTTTTATTAAAATATTTCATGTTAGAAGTTTGGCACTTCTGGGATTGGACTGCCTATGTGGCCGAACTGAAGTCTTTAATGGTGGAAAGAAATGTTGCAATAATTGTGACATCATTATTGCAAAAAATATTTAAGTGTTGCAAACAATACCAAGAAGTTTTGAAACTTTCTTCCTTGCAACAGTTTTTTTGTGCAATAATTCTTTTGAGACAGCATTTTTGTCACATTTGACTGTTTGTACTAGGATCTACACTATACGGCAAAAGTATGTGGACACCTGACCATCCCACACATATGTGATTGTTGGTATGGTTGGAATGTCTGTGTATGCTGTAGCATTACAGTTTCCCTTCACTGGAACTAAGGGGCTCAAACCTGTTCCAGCATGACAATGCCCCTGTGCACAAAGCGAGCTCCATGAAGACGTGGTTTACTGTGGCTGGTGTGGAAGAACTCGAGTGGCCTGCACAGAGCCACAGACTTCAACCCCACTGAACACCTTTGGGATGAACTGGAACACTGACTGCACCCCAGGCCTCTTCAACATCAGTGCCTGACCTCACTAATGCTCGTGTCACGCTCCAAAATCTAGTGGAAAGCCTTCCCAGAAGAGTGGAGGTTAATGTAACAGCAAAAGGGGGACTAAATCTGGAATGGGATGTTCAAAACTCACATATGGGTGTGATGGTCAGATTTCCACAAACTTTTGACCATATAGTGTATAATTGACACTGCACGTGCACACACACACACACACACACACACACTCATCCATCAGCCCATCACATGACCATGTCACATGCCCCACTGATCATTCACACCTGTTCTGTGTTACCCCTAATAAACACCCCTATATAAGTTCTACTTTTTCAGCACCTAACTGTCCAGCTAATGCTGTGTTCATGTTTTCTCGCGTGTGCCACAGCCGCTCTACATTGTCTACATGTTTTTGCCTTGTGTCCATTGTTAAGTTCATGGATCTTGTTTTCACAGTTTTGGATGTTTGCTTTGTACTTTATTCATTAAAAATCTGCACATTAAGAACCAGCTTTACACTATTGGTCAAGATACTTATTCTTTTGTTAACAAACACATTACTACGTAACTCCTGAAAAAAACACAAGTAAACACAGTGAACACAGTAATGTCAAATATTAAAGCCATAGTCTGTAAATGTCTTCTTCTGAAGCTGCAGGTGACTGGCGAGGGCTTTGCTCTGGAAATTACGTTATTCAGATAAACATTTACAACGTCAATTCATTATTCATTTTTATTTGATTTATTATAATGAGGTAAGATATTCAGTATTTTGGTGCAAATGCCACTCATACAAAATAACAGTTTTGACTATTTAATCAGTAAATTGGTAGCAGGTCATGTTAAGATGATTATTTGTATTTGCTTTTGATTGATGCTTTTGTAAAACAATTTTGTAAAAAAAAAAAATAATAATTTGATTAAGAGTGTTTTGTCTTTTTCGTTCATTCTAATCAAACATCATAAAACATCAAAATTGTAAATTAAAAACAAAATAGTCGATTAGATATGACAGAGACTGAAAGTCATTAAACTGTCTTCATGGCAAAGAGATGATGCAACTTCCATTAAAACTGAACACTGATTAAATCTGGAAAAGCATAGTAAGCACTAGGTCAGCTTCATTGCTCTTTTCTTCCCGTATTTTTAATTAAAATTACAGTAAAGGCCAAACGTTTACATACACTTAGGCCTAAGATATTCAAACTCAATTTTCATAACTCCATTTCATATTACCATACATTTACCATGTTAAGTCAGTCAGGGTACTACTCTTTTTCCATAAGAGTCCATTTCAAAAGAATCTTTAAAAGACAGATTTATTTCAGCTTTTATATACTATATCAGATTTGCTGTGGGTCAGAAGTTTACATACACTTTGTTAATATTTGGTGCAATTGCCTTTAAATTTCTTAAGGTATTGCTTTAGTATTTCTAGAAAATCCTCCTTCCTCATGATGCCATCTATCTTCTGCAGCAGACCAGCTCCCTTTACCCCATGATGCTGCCACCTCCATGTTTCACAGTTAGGAAGGTATTCTTTGGATTAAAAACCTCACCCTTTTCCCTCCATACCTAGTGCTGATCATTATGTCTAAACAGTTCAGTTTTGTTTTATTTGAACAGAGAGTCTGTTTTTTATGCCTGTCTTAGATTTTCTTAGTGGTGGATATATATTTTTGGTACCTGATGTCTCCTTCACCAGTTCCATTGTTGTTGTCTCGGGGTTCAGTTGAACCTTTCAGACCAAAGTTCATTCATCCCTGGGAGTTACTTTTTGCCTCTTTCCTGAACATTGCAGTGTCTGTGGGTCCCATGATTTTTGTATTTGCATACAGTTGTTTGTACAAATGCTCATGGTACCTTCAGTTGTTTGGAAATTGCTCCTAAGGAGGAATTGTCTTGTAGAGGTCCACAGTTTTTTTTCTGAGGTCTTGGCTAAGTTTGGATTTTTCTCATAGTATCAAGGGTAAAAAGGCACTGGCTCTAAAGGGAGGCCCTTTTACAGCCACAGGCACACTCCCAATTAACTCCTAATTAGGACAACTGGCCAATCAGAAGCTTCAGAATGTCTGGAATCTTCCAGACTGTTTAAAGAGATAGTCAACTTGGTGTATGTAAACTTTTCACCTCGACATTTATCAATCTTTGAGTAAAGCTGTGTCTGTAAGTTGCGTTTGGGAATTTTTCTGCTGAATTTACAAATGTTTTAAAAGAAAGCTGATTTTCTTCATACTCGTGTGCATATGCCGATCATGCGTAACATGCAAAGCGCATTCCCAGCACAGCTCGTTTACATTTAGTGACGCCCACTAAACTCTATAAAAAGTTCTAGTGCATAGACAGCTGTGAGCACGAAATGCACAAGTAAGGTAAAGACCGAAAAATAGACGTTCATCCTCCATTTATATGGCAGCTTTTCATTTGCCACAATTGAATGATTAGTTTTATTTTATTTTAATTTATAGGTTTGTGTTTGCTTGCTTCCTTTATTTTTTATATTCTTTAATGCCAATAATACAAAACAGCTGGCTTTAAGAAATTTCTCAGCTGTATATTTTTAGGCCGTGACCTAGTGAACTAGCATGAGGATGTGTGTTTGATGGACTATTTTTTCCAGATTTATGGGATTTTCACGAATACCAAATTTCTTGTGCAAATGCGCATACAAACGATTTATGAATAAATCTGCTTGTATCTGACTTGATAAATGAGGTCCATTGTATTTACTGTTAGAATAAATGCTAACAATGCTGAACTGAATGTTTTCAAACTGATTAAACAAATACCAAAAGAAATAAAGTAATTAACATTGTGCGTCTTTATTATGTAACCAGCCTGAATAAGACAAAGTGACAAAACTGAACAGTGTGAACCATTTAAAGGTGTGGGTCAATGTTCACAAGATGTCATGACTGGATCACTTCTCATGCACTCAAGCTAAACAAAGTTAACATGTTTAATAAATGAGGTAATCTAAAAAAAAGGTGACCACAGGCTGTTCAGATCTTTCCAGGGAAGCTTCCATCCTGAATCTGTCCATCCCACTTCTCAACCTGCAGAAAGGGGAAAAAAAAAATAATTTAATGGTTAAAAACTGCATGGATTATTTGCAGGTACATGTTTGGTAGCACTGATGAGCACCATATTTCATAGTTACAGCTCAACTATCAGCTACAAGTCCACAACAGCCTTACTAAAGTGGAATCAGCTTTAGTTCTGAATCCAGTCTGATTTTACTAGTGCACTCTCTTCCTAACCAGCAAGGTTTCTGTACTAAGGTTCAGGCCAACATCTACTGACTATGGTGAGACCTCTAGTGGCTACTGTAAGGTTGTAATAGACCTGATGAACTACTACTGACATACAGCGGAAACCAATATATTCAAGACAAACAAATAACAGACTTAAACAGTTGTTCAGCTGCAAAATTAAACCGTGACAATTTAAAAAAAAAAAAAAAAAAAAAAAAACTAAGTCTGATTTAACCATCATTCTTTTCATGAACGGATTTTCACAAATACCAAATTTCTTGCGTAAACACACTCATACGAATGTTCAATGAAATAAATCCATTCGTATCTAACTTGACAAAATGAGTCCTAATGTTTAGAAATGCATGTGTACACAGTTCTGCTTGCTGTTGTACCAATTAGCGCTTTACTGCATTCTGGCCAATGCTACCTAATATCCCTTTTTAAATGATTATATAATATATAATTACATTTTTATAATACAGTATTATAATACAGAGACAATGGCTGACAATGCACACAAAGCATGAACACATGTGATGGCTGGAAAATCTCACACTTTTACTGGTCCAGCTGAAGAATTGACAGAAGGCTCTCTGAATTAACGGGAATGGAAATGTAATATAGTGACTCAGTTAGAACTTAGCTGACTGTATGTATGTGCAGTCGGCCCAGAATAAAGCTTCTACAACTGCCATGTGCCTGCTGCTTCTCTCTCAGCTGTGTGACGCTGTGTCCACCACCAAGTACAAGATTTACTGCTTAACTGTTACTGCAGAGGGTCTGTTTTGCACATATTGTATTTACACTCACTGAGCATTTTATTAGGTGTACAGGTGTTCCCACTCATTCATGCAATTATCTAATCACCAGATCACGTTGCAGCAGTGCAATACATTAAATCATCCAGATACAGGGCAGCAGCTTCAGGGAATGTTCACATCAACCATCAGAATGGGGAAGAGAGTTTGACCATGGCATGATTGCTGGTGCCAGATGGGCTGGTTTGAGTTTGTCTAAAACTGCTGAGCTCCTGGGATTTTCCCATGTAACAGTTCACTCAGAATGGTGCAAAAAAGAAAAAACAGAGTGAGCAGCAGTTCTGAGGATGAAAATGCCTTGTTGACAGAACGGCTACTCATAACCACTGTGTACAATTGTGGTGAGCAGAACAGCATCTCAGAATGCACAACACATTGAACTTTGAGGCGGATGGAATACAACAGCAGAAGACCATGTTGGGTTCCACTTCTGTCAGCCAAGAACAGAAAGCTGAGGCTGCAGTGGGCACAGGCTCACCAAATCTGGACAGCTGAAGACTAGAAAAACATAGCCTGCTATTATGAATCTGGATTTCTGCTGAGGCACACAGATGGCAGGGTCACAATTTGGCACCATGGACCCAATCAACAGTCCAGGCTGGTGGAGGCGGTAAAATGGTGTTTTCTTGGCACACTTTGGGCCTGTTAATACCAATCAATCATTGCTTGAATGCCACAGCCTACTTGAGTATTGTTGCTGACCAACAGCTTCCCTTCATGGCCACAATTTACCATCTTCTAATGGCTACATCCAGCATGATAATGCACCATGTCACAAAGCAAAAGTTGTCTCAGACTGGTTTCATGAACATGACAATGAGTTCAGTGTTCTTCAGTGGCCTTCCCAGTCACCGGATCTGAATCCAATAGAACACCTTTGGGATGTGGTGGTACAGGAGATTCACAGCATGACAGTGCACCCGAAAAATCTGTAGGAATTGCTTCATGCAATCACGTCGACAGGAGCAGAATCTTTCCAACATCTTGTGGAATCTAAGCCATGAAGAACTGAGACTGTTTTGAGAGCAAAGGGAAGCCCTACCCAGTGTTAATATAGTGTTCCTAATAAAGTGCTCTGTGAGTGTATTTCCTATTGTCTACTTATGGCTGATCTGCCTATATCGTACATGTGTCATTTATTGTTATTCTTCATGCCACCATTAACTGTAGGAACAATTTGTACTGGCTTCTGTCGAGGAGCTTTTAAAGTCTGTACTGCTTCCAGCTGATCAAATAAATCCAAAGAACACCAATAGTCCAATAAAGGCAACGGTCAGTGACAAAACAGGTCAATGATCAGGAAAGAGCGGGAAAATAACTTTACTTTGCATGGGGAAAATGACTACTTATGTTCTTTAATTTACTGTGCTGGGTCAGATCATAAGACTCTTACCCAGCTGATAGGGCACAGGCTCTTGTAGACCCTCTGATACCATTCACAGGGAGTAATGTCCTGTCCTTTTGTTGACAGTGCCTTATTACACCTGTGAAAATCTGCAGAGAGAGAAACAAGTGCACCAGTTTATATATATAAAGAAAGTCAGGATCACAGTTTACAGTGTATGATAATTCATAACAAGCCTCTTGTTGACTAAAGAGCCAACATGATTCTTCTAAACTACCCAAAGATTATCCGAAACACTGAATTGCAACATTACAAATAAGCAGGAGGATAAAAACTCATGGTCAGTTCAAATCTAAATTCACTGAGTTTGAACTAGTACAGCAATTCCGGACAAGAAATTGCAAGCTTCAAAAATTTGTCTTGTAATGATCAGCAGAAAGACAGATGTAATAACTGAAATTTCTTTTTCAGCTATTTATGAATCAACTCTGATCAACAAATGATCAGATAAAGGTAAGACTAGAGAGAGCGGGAATTAATTCTATACTATTAGGGACACACTGATCTGATATTGGCCTCATATACTCAATCTGTACTGTACAGGAAGACACCTGGATTCGACAATCCAATCCACTGATGTATTTTATGGCATTAAACACGCGTGATGTTGACGGACGACAGACGTCATGACTCGAGTCTAAACACCTGTGAGGTTTCACATAACAGAAGCCTGCAGAGTCGGCTTGCTTACGGAGAGGAGGTCGATATCTTCTCAGGAATAAACAGGAGATCAGTGCACCTTTAAAGCGGAGGTGAATAAGACCTCGTATAACTTCTAAACCGGGGGAGCCATCAAATCTGGAACTACAATCAATCATAATTAAACAAACCTATATTTGGGGAAGCCGAACCTCAGAAATATCCAAGTTTCAGATCTGTCTGAAGTGTTAACTCTGAAGTCATACGATTACTTTAACACATCCCAAACTCACCAAGGTAGTTCTGGAAGCAGTTTCGTGTCTGGTTAGTGTTGGGAAAGCGGGCATCAAACGGAGCAGTTCTGTAACTCTTAATCTTGTCTTCAATGACCTCAGCCATCTTTGATCAAAACGCAGTGGCAGGTCCACAACTGTAAACAAGTACATAGTCAAGTCAAGTCCACACACACACACACACACACAGATTTAGTGATAACCAATAATCTCAGGGTTTATTCATTTACTTAATTTTATAATTTCAGATATAAAGTACAATTAATAACGTTTTAACAAAAAGCTCGAACTATATTTTCGTTGGAGTATCCAACAACAGCGCTTTGTCTTAAACTATCGTAAATAAAGAAAGAAAGAAAGAAAGAAAGAAAGAAAGAAAGTCAGCCAGCTGACGTACAGTGTAATACAGAGACCTACTGCTTGAACTGATGCTACAATTCTACAGCAGACTTTTGACTTTAGCACTAACCGGTCACGATTAGAGGTCGTCTGCCGTCGCTGACAAACTAGTGAACAATCCTGGGCAATACATATACAAGATTTACTTATTTTAAACAGAATTTTGCCACATTTTCATCAATTATTACTGTGTAAATAATCGCGTTTATCTCTACCACTCTTATAAACGTCCTACCTCAGTTAGCCAGCTAGTTACTAGCTAGCGCCTGTGCTGCTACAAGTCAGTAACCTATTATATTATTTAAAGAATAAGCATTATATAGCTAATTGACTCGGATATCTACCAAATATCGTGAATTACAGACAAATTAAATATTAGGTTTGACTTCACCATAGTATAAACATTAGAAAGGATTTTGAGGCCTACCCGAAACGTCCTTAAAGCAGGATCCCCTTGAAAGAATGGTGGAACGCAATGAATTATGGGATCGCTGAGGGGAAGTAGGGGCGGGGCTTCATCTCGGAGGCCGAAGCTGCATACTACCATATTAAATAGTGTGCTAGAATAGTGACATTATTGGCGGTAGAGCTACTGTTTTGACATACTATTTAGTACGGTAGCATGCAATGTCAGACGTTGCCAGTGTGATAAAGCTTGTCTAGCACCGTTCGGGGAGTTCGGGGAATTTTAGGATGTTTTAAATTACCCTATCAATTATATGAAAGCACATTGTTATTAAACCAATTAACATAAATAAAGTGGGACAGAAGAGAAAAGGTTGATGTTGTCCGCCAAGATTATGGCAGGATACGACACATCTGAGCATCTGCCAGAATTATTTCACTCCTCTATAGTGAAATGAAGTTCTTCTTCACCCCTTCTAACTGGGAGTAAGAATCATCTGGATACCTTCTTGTGCACATGTGCATGATGAGACCTTGAACAAAGCATTTTATATAAATATTGTAATCCTGTTGTCGTACGGTCAAAGTTCCCTTTCTTCTTCTCGTATGTTGGACCCATATCAGACCTCATGTGCACCTTGGAGCTACAGTATCTACAGAACAGCTTGTGATTACTCTCGGTGCTGCCCGTCGACCAAAGCTGGCGGTAGAACACCTATCAGAACACGTAACCGGCTGGAACTGGGTTGTGTCTATAATCACCCTCAAATTCTTCTTACTGGAGACACCACTACATATCCTGGTCCATTTGGACAACGTCGTGATGGTCTGATACTTCAGTCGTCGGGTGGCACATGGACTCTTTGCCTTGCATGAAAGCTCCTTAGGTGGGCCCAGCCACTTTCTAGGATGGCGTAATGGTGCAGTGCATACTCCTGGGAAAGTAGCGTCTGCATCCAGAAGTGGGAAAATTTTGACAGGGCACAGACGGACCTCTTCACCAATGCCAGATCAATTCGATGTCAAACTGTCATTCCCTCTGGCTAAGCTAGACAGCCCACTATGTCAGAACATGCTGGCCCATAACTGGCCTCACTGTGTACTCTACCCATTTCCATCTCAACCTCTGATTAGATCCACGTTGCACAGAATTCTGTGATCAAAGTCCTGACTGTGGCCTGGAAGTGGCCTGCGAGACCTTGGTATCCACTGCTGCAGTCACTAGTGGAAAGAACACATTGATAGCTCAACAGATTCTCTTGTCACAAATGGACAGAAAATTTGGCACCATCAGCCAGGTTAACTGCACGTTTGGTGGAAACTGTTTCACAAATGGTGTGCACTCCATTATCTGGATTCATTGCACTGCTGAGTTCCCTGTCTACATTGAACATGTATGTGGTAACCATTGCAGAATGTCATAGCACACAAGATGGTGTCTACCTGAAGGCTCATAATTGTCCCTGTGACCTTGTAGTTGAACCCAGAGTTCCTGCCCAGTGTTGTCACCTACTTAAAAAAAATTATACTTTTGTGTAGTCTATGTATAGGTCTTTAGCCAGAGAAAGCAAAAGCAGGACTTATTAGAAGTGTGGGGAAATGTGTTTAAAAAAAAAAAAAGAAAAAGAAAGAAATATTAGGAGAACCAGAAGATTGATTTGGCCTGGAGAGAATACGGGATCAAGCAGAGGTGCTTCAGAGCCCACTAAAATTATTTTAAAAATAGAAAATATTATTTAACGATGGAAAACATGCCTGTAATGATTGGACACTGTATTAATCACTAAAATTGAACAGACTGTAACCTTAGAAAAAGAGAAAGGGGTTAAAAAAAAGTGGACAGATCTCAAATCAGCAGGTAATGCTGAGTGAATTATGGGTTTTGAGCCAGTGTGTAGTAACTGTTCTTTGCCTTTGCAGGGCACTGTCAGCTTCTGAATCAACTACCAACACAGCAGGAGCCTTCCAAAATAGGAAAGTACTGTAATATGCTGTAGTCTGGCATGTACCAGCTCCTTGAACACACTACTGTACTGTACTCATTCATTCCATGCACATTCTCTCCTCCAGCCATCCAGTCAGGAAAACCTTTCACTCCTTTGCCAAAAACAAACTTGGAGGGACGAGTCTGAATGACGCACAAGAGCCTTCACAGCCTGCTGTCAGAGCTTCCTTTTTGAGGATCGTGCAGCTCACTGCATCTCTGACCTGCTATGCTCTCTCTCTCTCTCTCTCTCTCTCTCTGTGTGTCCCAAAGATTTGCATTCTGATTCTAAAGGTTGGCTTCATGCTAATCAGAAGTACTATAACATACAATTGATTGGAAAACAACTAAAACTGAAAGAAATTAAGAGTGGAATATAATTTAGTAGAAAAGACTTTTCATACACAAATACTTTCTTTCTCTTACACAGACACAAATTCCCTCTTTCCTGTCACCATTATCCTGTTGTTGCCAAAGTCAAAGGTCACAGGTCCCTTTCTCTCATCAACTTCCTGTCAGTTTCCCATTTCCTTTTTTTGAGAAAAGACCCCTACCTGAATTAAATGAAACATGCTATACATAAAACATGCTGTGGTTAGCAGAATGTCTGTGCTAGGACTGTTAGTGTCCCCAGTGGACCCTCTTTAATATGTGCAGAAAGATAACCATCTGTAGCTCTGTCACTAGGGGGGAAAACTAATGAAGTGCAACTGTTCTGCCTGTCAAGTGCTGAATTAACTGAACCACAGAATTATATGTATGTATCTTGTTATTTTTACTCTATATATGTAAAATGTCCTGCCTCGGGATGTACAAATGGCTGCGTTAGACTGTTGCAGCATAAATCCAGAATATAGTGAGATGTCTAATTACTGTACTAGTGCACTGTTGCACCTGTGACTTCAAATCATCTCAGTTCCAGTCTATACACAGGAACATTCCAAGTGTCCAGTCAAACCCTACAGTGCTCATATGAGTCCAATCAGACCCAAATGAATGCTACAAGACCATAATAAATGCAAAACCAAATTCCTGGCCTGACATGGTGTGCATGCACTTCTTCATAACATTTCTACATTATACATCTCTCTCTCTCTCTCTCTCTCTCTTTCTCTCTCTCTCAGGATATAGGTGTTGTCCAGAAAGGGGGGAAGGAAATTCTGTCACTAAGAACAATGGGCCTGCTTCTCTATCTATAGGCACAGATCAGGAGAGCAAGAACGAAACGAGGGAGCCAGAGAAAGCAAAAGCAAGACTTATTAGAAGTGTGGGGAAATGTGTTTAAAATTAAAAAAAGAAATGTTAGGAGAATCAGAAGATTGATTTGGCCTGGAGAGAATACGGGAACAAGCACCGTGAGGCTGTCCCAAAAAATGGACTTATCAACCTTAATTTCTTTGAAATAAGGACACAAAACGTGGATCAAAAGTCAAAAGGTTTTGAATATATTTGCTTGCTATAGCAAAATTATCAGGACAACAGCATTGTTTAAGGAGATTTAATCAGACCTAATACAAACGTGTCGCAGTGGGCGAGTCAGACTGAAAGTCATCTGCTGGTGAGAGGAAACACTTACTCTATACTTAATATTGAAACTGTTTGAAATGTAATTAGCATCTTCATATGGTTTCCAGTGTTCGTTAGTTATAAAATCAGTTAATTAGAAGTTAGAGGCTATATAAGAGTTTGTTTCTAAGCTCAAGTGCAAAATGTTTGTGGAATATGAGTAGCAGTTAACCCCGATATTTGATAAGCTCTTCATATAAAGGAGTGAGAGCAAGCTGATAAATAAAAGTATTCGCCAGTGTGAATGCAGCTGTTCAGGGCCTCAGCCAGTCCGGAAATATATATGTATACTTTTATATTCTTGCCATGTTCTAATGTTTCTACTAATTATTATCTTCAGGGCTATTAAGGTTAAGCATTAATACAACATCAATACTACTAACACTATGTTGGTTCCTTGTCGTGGACTGACTCTTTTTTGGCCTACGAAGATGTTTGCGTAGTTCAGGAGCTACAAAGCCAAACCGCCTGCTTTGGTTTTAACTTGCAGACAGGAATACAAAATAAATCATTTTCATAAAGCCCTAAGTATTTGCTGGATTCCTCACTAGCTCTACATTAATATTCTCTGAGGTTTTGCTTAAAGCTGAACAAAGCAGGAAAAACGTTCGACCTTGCATGTCCTGATTACTCGAAAGGATATTTCAGGATTTCCTGTCGCCTATTGACTGATGTCATACACTGCCAATAACTCAGACGTTGTAAGTTGACTTGGCTGAGGACAAAAGAGCAAAAGACTAATGACAAGCAAAAAGAAAAAAAAATTCTTAAAGATATTAAAATCTTAAAAGATGACTCATATTATGAGCTCAGTGAACTCTTGTTGTTGTGTCCCTCTGTTTTTTTTCATGTCTTCATCTTCATCCTTGTCTGCTCTATCTATCTTGCTTAATCCTTCAGTTTCCCCTATCGTTTTATATTTTGCTGTTTTCTCTTCTCTGGACCACAAAGATGGAGGAGTCTGGTAGTCCTCGCTTCAGGAAGCTTCATTTCCCTGTGGGCCTGTGGATAAATTCTCCACGGAAACATTTTGCCAAGCTGGGAGCACGTTGGCCAAGTGCAGCATCAGTCAAGTCAGTGTTCTGGATTTAATAAAAAAAAACTGCACTGTTGCAGTACTATTTGTTTGTAGTACATACGTCTGTCTTTACTTCTGTGATGAAATGCAATGAACCACAATGGATAGTGATTGTCTTTCTCCACTCCAGCACCAGTACACACCAGATTTAATAGCAAACAGTGGGGGTCTAAGAGTCATTACACCAAACCCTTACTGGGTTCTTTTTTCCAAAACCCTAAACAGAAACTCCAGAGCTGTTGAGCTGTTATACAACTTTGCTTAAATTGTTGTCCCAATCAGGCAGCACTTCAAACTATCCTATAAACATGCCTGTTTTTGATTTTTACCAAATGACACACATAGTTATCAAAGGAATATAGTAATCTTTCTGGACATTACTGCATGTTTAATTTATAAATAGTGCATTTGTTGCTTGAAAAGAGAGTATGATTTGTCATTCGTGAGGGAGAAGTTGTGATTGTGGTTTGGATATGATGTAGGGTTTCTGGTGTAAAGAAACAAGAATGCACTCCTACTCATCTAACTCCTACTATACTTTGCTGAATATGCATGTTTTTAGTTGATTTTAAAGAAATTACATTCCCATATTCACTTCCTCAGATCTACTACTAGCTCAGATGCGGCCTCTGTGCATGAGACTCCGCCCCCAGCACCTCCCACTGCCCACTCTTTCTCTAGCCCCTCAATTGCACCACCCTCCCCTTCACCTAATCCTGCCTTCCTTCGTCCTCGGCCAGCCAATCAGCAGTCTCGTGCCAAGCGTCTGTCCCACCTCTTCTTAAGAGGGCGGTCCAACAGTGATCGTGACCGTGCCATTGGAGAACGTGAGAGGGAAGTGTGGGCTCATTCAGCCACTCCATCATTGCATCACTACCTGCCCCCTGCATCATCTTCTGCCCCAGGACTAGTGAAGATTTATGGTGATGCTCTCTCTAGCGGAGCTAACTACCGTAGCCTGCTGGCAAACATCCACTCTACAGCACGACAGCTCATCCAGCAGGTCATCACCCGATACACTGAGAGAGAGAGGGAGAGCGAGAGTGATGACATAGGTAAGTGTGCCAGATGTCACTTCCTGTTGTGGACCATGGAGGATTCTGGGTATTTTAGGTCTATGCTTTTCAAATCTATCCCTTTAGCACCTCAACAGTTAGGTTCTTTCCCCACTGTAATGTAATTGCTGTGCAACTGCACTACACCTTCCAGGAAAGCACATAAGAGGAACCACTGCCATAATCTTTAGTATTTTATATTTTGCTCAAACATTACCATTGTTGGCGAATGACCCAAAAATTTTACTGAGAACACATCATAGCTCAACTGCAAGTTTACAAGGTCTTCAACCTGCCTGTGATAATGTCACTTCCTTAAGAATGTCCCAATGTCCTGTACACCTGCCCAGCTCTCCAGAAGCATTCTCCAGAGGACTTCCTGTTGTGTGATGTCATTGGAAAGCCCATTCAGCAGGCAGATGGTGTTGTACAATGGCAGACCGAATGCCGGAGAGGTGTAGCACCCTGGGAATGTCCCCTGCTGCTAGTGGACATGTGGAGGCCCAAGGAGGGCTTTGAACGTCGATTTGAGATCCAGCGGCGTGATGAGTATGAGAGGGAGGAGAGAGAAAAAGAGAAGGAGAGGGAGAGAGATGGCGAGAACTACCAAGGTAAGAAAGGATTAAAGTGATTGTTTTGGAATTAAGCTACAAAGCTCCAGATCTAATTATATAGATATGCTATGTAAGATGTTATAAGAGGTGATGTATCTGTATAGCTGTAACACAGAGACCTTTGACAGATGTTCTTTGTAAAAACACCTGTTTTTGTATAAACTTATGCAGCATGGTGGTGGAGTACATTTAAAACCTTTGTGAATAAATACCTATATATTCCATCTCTATGCACAAACACAAATGTTTATATGGAACTATGTTTGTATAACATGTGGATTAAGAAATTGGAAACTGCTGCAAAATACCAAAGCAAGCTTTCCACTGCAATTGAGTCTTTCTCATTTTTTTCATATGTTTGATGTAAGCCCAAAATCTTGTAAAAAAAAAAAAAAGAAACAAAGGAAAATGAAGTGTTACATACTGTTTTAATGGCAGTGCGCTGGAGACGGAGCCGCATGGCCTCAGGGGGTGGTCTTGATGAGGAGCGAGGTCATCGGGGGCGCAATACTGAACTCAGAAGGAGCATCAGTGATATGAACCTGACTCTGAGACGTCGCCAGGGCAACCAGGCCAACAACGACGCCAGACGTAGTGGCAATGCAACAAACAGTGGTGGAGCACAGGACAGGAAGAACGTTGTGAGCATGATGGCAACAGAGCCAGGACAGGTGAGAGTTAAAGAGGGGCAGAGAGGGGGAACAAGAGCCTGTGAAATACCAAAGCAAAATGTACTAGAGTATCAGGTGGAACAGTGTTGCTGGAGGTTTAAACAACTCACTGTCACTGCTGACCAACCAGTCCACCTACCATTATATATCCAGCTACCAGTGTTACTGAATTGGGATTGGGGGCTTGTGGCTCCAAAAAAGTTGTGGGAGCCGCCGGTCATTATTAGGGATGGGCTATACCACAGATTTTATATATGAAATAAATCATTTATGACTGTTTGAACTTGGGTCCTGATTAGTAAAAAATTAAACCATATATATAACATTCCCACCAACTCAGTGTAACCAAATCCCGTAGTTTTTTTAACAGCTTTTTTAAATTGTATATTTATTCACTGTATATTGTGCATTACAATGAATTTGGCAATGATAGTCACTGATGTTGGAATATAAAAGCCACTGGATTTAAACGCATTGTATAGGATATTTTGAGGGTTGGGTTTGAGTTCGTTTTGGGGCATAATTTGTCTGTATATTAAATAGTGAAAGTGAATAAATGAGTAGACACACACACACGCACAACACATACACCCAGTAGTGTGTCACTTGGATAAACCCACATGTCCAAACTTGTACATTTATTTCATCATCTAAATCTGACAAACATCTGAGGTTAATTCCCAGAGTCACTCAGCCAATCTGGATATGTTGTCACTCTTTCTTGTTAGTTTCTCTGTTCCTGCCTGCCTGTGTGTGTCTATGTGTGAGAACTGGCAGAAAGGGAGATGGCAGTAGATCCTATCCTGAACAACAACATTATGGCATACAACATTTTATTGTTCGTATCATGTGTGATAAAAAAAACAAAAACAGCTCACAGTATCAATATTCTTAGATTAATACAGATTTTTAAAAAAAGAAATGTCAGGATCGAAAGTATCAATTCACCAAATTCATCAGTCTGCATATTCCTAGTCAGTTAATGGACACAGCGTTTAAAAGCCTTACCATAGGCGCTGTGCCTGATTCACTTCTACCAGCAGCACTACTATGTAGTGTATGTCACTACTATGTAGTGTCGTGTCCAGTACTATCACTGCTGTACTGAGAGCAATTCACTACACAAATAATATCTGGTCAGTGGTGCTTCCATTCCACTGATGGACAGGGTAGAGCGGATGTGATAAATTGTCTATAGCAACAGATATAGACACTCAGTAATTGAATACCTATAAAGTGCACCTATATGTAGGACATATAGTACATTAAAGGCATGTAAGTAGGTGTTCCTGAGTGTATACTGTCCAGAAATGTGTACCATTTGCAATTTATATTGAATGTACTACATTGTGAGATATACGCAGTTTCTGTTTTACAGTCATGTTTTTTTCAAGTTCAAGTTTCTAAGACAGCCATTTTCAGCAAAGTACCTCCATTTTCAGGGGCTCAAAGGTATTTCGACAAAGTGACATAATTGTAAATACAACCATAATTTCAACTTGGATGAAAATCCTTTGCAGTCAATGACTGCCTGAAGTCTGGAGTCTATGTTCTCAAAACTCAAATTCTGAGTTTCCTCCCTGGAGATGGAGATGCCTTGCCAGGCCTTCACTGCAGCCACCTTCAGTTGCTGCTTGTTTGTGGGTCTTTCTGCCTTCAGTCTTGTCTTCAGTAAGTGAAAAGCATGCTCTATTGGGTTGAGATCAGGCGACTGACTTGGCCAATGAAGAATATTCCATTTCTTTGCCTTCAAAAAGTCTTAAGTTGCTTTCGCAGTATGTTTAGGGTCATTATCCACCTGCACTGTGAAGCGGCGTCCTATCAGTTTTGTAGCATTTGGCTGAATGTGAACGGAGTATAGCCCTATACACCTCAGAATTCATCTTGCTACTTCTGTCAGCAGTCACATCATCAATAAACACCATTGAGCCCGTTCCATTGGCAGCCATACATGCCCATGCCATAACACTGCCTCCACCATGTGGTATACTTTGAATAATGAGCTGTTCCTTTCTTGTGCCATAATTTTCTTTTCCCATCATTCAGGTACAAGTTAATCTTGGTTTCATCAGTCCAAAGAATCTTATTCCAGAACATGGGAGGCTTTTTTTTAATGTTTTCTGGCTAATCTGTCTAATCTGGCTTTCCTGTTCATGAATGTTACCAGTGCCTTGCACCTTGTTGTAAACCCTCTGTATTTACATTGATGAAGGCGTCTCTTGATTGTAGATTTTGACAATGATAGGCCTACCTTCTCCAGAGTATTCTTGACTTCTGTTGATGTTGTGAAGGGGTTTTTCTTCACCAAGGAAAGGATTCTGCGATCATCCACGTTAGTTGTCTTCCGTGGTCTTCCAGGCCTTTTGATGTTGTTGAGCTCACCAGTGCTTTCTTTCTTTTTAAGAATGTACCCAACTCTGGATTTGGCCAGACCTAAGGTTTTTGCTATCTCTCTTATAGATTTATGTTGTTTTTCAGCCTAATCATGGCCTCCTTCACTTGCATTGAGATCTCCTTGCACTTCATATTGGTAGCTCCAGTCGAACAGCTGACAAATGCCAACTCAATACCTGATATCAACTACAGACCTTTTATCTGCTTTATTTGTCTTGAAGTAACGAGGGAATGGACTGCACCTGGTCAATTAACTTCTTGTCAGTCAATTGTCCAAATACCTTTGAGCCCCTGAAAATGAAAGTACTTTGCTTAAAATGACTGTAATTCCTAAAGGTTAAATGCCATATTTTTGTGGAACCTCTTAAAAGAAAGCTTTTAAGGCTAAAGTTTTTAGGCTAGTTTGGAACTGATGAAGACTAATTTTGCATCAATTCACCCCTTTTGGGTGGCAATTTTAAAAGATTTTATGAAACAGCATCTTTTGTTCCAAAGGTCACTGGATCACGGGTTGTGAGTGAGGCAGACAGAAACTCCCGAGCAGCTGAAGACGAGAAAGATGCCTGTGACCTGGAAGTGATGTCCCAGAGCCTGATCCTCCCACCTGCAGACCGTCCTTACTTCCTGTTGCTACAGGGCTATGACCAAAGCAAGGCTAGACATGCAGCACAACCCTATCACACAGCTCCCCTTGACATCATACCTGCATCACCATTATCACAGCATACCATCTCTTCTTTCATACCTTTGGATATGGCATTGAGCACACAGCACAAAACAGCTAAACAGAAGCTTACAATGCCCACACGGGCTACATAATAGCTCTATAAACCCGCTGTGTCTACATATGGCTTCACTGCACAATGACCTCACACAAGACCACATTGTTGAAAACTGTAACCTACTTCATTCCTTATCAGATCTGCTTTTCTGATCAACTTAAGTTTGAAGATTATTCGTTATCACCCACACTGAAAATAGCAACAATATTTTCCCCTTTATATATCATTCTCTCTCTTTCATTTCCTTTCTTTCTCTCTCTCACTCTGGTTTTCCATCTCATTCAATCAGGACTTTGTTTTGTACATCATGACGGGCCACACGCACATTTTCGGGCGGAAACCAACATTCCGCGAGAGGGAGAAGGACAGAGAGCGGGAGCGGAAAGGGAAGAGGCCTCTTAGAGTGGACACTTTCCTCTCGGCTCCTGACCTACTCGTCCGTCACCTTCTTGTCAGGAGGGACTCGGCTGTCCCCGAGCAACCCCGTGGTCAAGGTATTTCAGCTGTCCCAGATCTCATAAATACAACTAAATGTCAGGAAAAGGCTGAATAAATGACAAATGCAGTACAGCAGGAATAATTCTTATTGTGACAAGACACTCTATGGCCACTATATGGTCCACATGTGGACACCTGACCATTGAACATCCATTACAAAACCATGTGCATTACAAAAACATGAGTTGCAAAGACATTCTGGGCATTTGTGTGTGTCCAACTTTGTGGCAACACTTTGGGAAGGCCCACATATGGGTGTTATTGTCAGCTGTGTACATACATTTGCCCATATAGTGTATGTACATCCATAATAGCATTATGTAAGACAGTAAACTGCATGTAACAGAGTGACATATTGGAAGTGTATGTAGCATACTGATCACATTTTCCATACCTGGGTCTTAGATGTTTTGCAATTACCCCATCAGATGGAAACCATCAGCACAACCATCAGACAATTTACTGTACAAGATAACATATATATATATATATATATATATACATTTATGACGGACAATTGACGGACAGTGTGAAACAACTCTACGTTAAATGTCATCTAGTCAACTGTATTGTTTGACTAGAGATATCTCAACACTGTGAAATTTCAATGACTCGAGCCCAGCTGTGTTTTGTTGGAGACACTGCGTCCATCACAGTTTTTTGATTTGCCTTCTGAATAACTGATATGGTTGAATCGCACAGATGTGTTAGACCACAAAAGCCACCAAACTGTGTTGGACTCTGGTGAATCGGGAATGCAGCTGCACTGGCCTAGTAAGATCTGGGTTCACAGCCATTCTTTTAAATGACAAATCAGTTTGAACTCATGATCCATAAAACTGCTCGCTATTGTTTCTACAGCTGTGCTGCGCCCATTCAGAGGAGGAGCTGTCAGTCATAATGGAGTTGTGCTGTACAGAGAGGCGGTCCTTAAACCTGGAGATCTCATAGGACTCGGCAGCCACTTCGTCTTCCTGTACCGTGACCCCAGAGTGACCCCCACCCCGCCCCTAGCACTGGCTCTACCCTTGCAGGCCGATGGGATGATTTCCTTTGGCTCTGGAAACATGATGGACAGACAGGAAGCTCTCAGGAAATATCTGGGATCCACTGAGGCAGTGCTGAAATTTCAGACAAATCATGCAGACATCCTCTTACAGGTACAATGAGTGGTATACATGCCACTATTAATTATAGCCTGATGTTTCTTCAGATAAATAGTATAACTCTAGATAAATATTTCTACAAATGAGTTTGATACATGTAAATACTACATGTATTTTTTTGTCCATTAGTTATTATTCAGAAGAAGAAGCTTATAATTAATGTAATTAAATATTAAATTAGGTAAAAAAAAAAAAAAAAATAGGGACTTCAAAATGATTCTAGTGATTCTTCAAAATGACTACTAGGTGAAGAACTTTTCCTTCATCTTTACATAACTGCAGAACTACAACAACAGCTATTGACCAACCGGGCAAGACGTTATCTTTCTCTGTATTCTACTTTCTATTTCTGTTTTAGGAAATTATCTCAAAGAATTCGACTCCAGATTCAGGTGGTGGACCCTTAGCGCCAGCTTATCTGCTGTCACTCATGATTGACCATGCATCCAAACATCTGGACCCTGCACTGACACCCCAGCTGCTGTTAAAGGCAGCCAATCAGATAAAGGAGATTGTGTGGGTGAGAATAAATAATAAGCTATCGTTAAAAAAAAAAGAATCAAGCTATTTAATTAATTGTTTTTTTTTTTTTCATTTTTTAAAGAGTTTTTTTTTATCAGTGTTTTACAAATGTTATATAAGGAATAAGACACTTCTGGGCATGCTGTTATAGGAAAATAATCAGTGATGGGTTGGTATGATATCATTATCACCCCAAAGTCGATTATATTTGATAATTTTCAAATGTGATTTTTTTTATAACAGCATGTCCAGAAGTGTTTTATTCCTCTTATACCACAGTAATTTGCCACCCCATACCTTTTTTTACTTATTAAAGAGCAGCACATTGCATATTTTATCGATTTATAGCTAGGTTTAATGTTGTGGAATGTCACCAAACAAGTTAGTTCCTTCGATTGCTTATATCCACAGCTATAAATAGCCGTTCCCTCATCACACTCCTTTTTTCTCTCTCTTGATGTTAATAATACAAAAGATGTAGCTTTTCATGTTCCTAAGACTGCAGAGCCCTATGTCCTGAAGATTTTTCTGTGTAAGAAACTTAAAGTTATACCTTTAGCTCTGACTGTTATAAGGCACTGACATTGGAGACTCCTTCCAAAAGTGCTAAATAAATGTCTCCTCACAGAAAACCCCACCAGATCAACGTCCACCACACATTAATATAAACCTGTGAATTAGTGTCGGAGCCATGCTATTATAGAATATTAATCAATTCTGCTCAATCAGAACTGAGAATTCAACAGCACTGTGGTATATCTAGCACTTGTTATCCCTCAGTCTGTGTCCTATACATGTTTACTCTACTCTTCTGTTAAGACCTCATGTAAAGACATCTAGAGTAAAGAGAAGACATGATATAACTGAAACAGAATTGCAGCAAATAGGATTTGGTGACAACAGGGTGTGTATGCGTGCATATATGTGCTATGAAGAGCTGGGGTTGGAGCAGGCTGTGGTTTGAGGAGCCACAGCTGCACACACATGGGCTTTCACTGGTATTTCGCTGGAGTTTGTAAACAGAGGTTGACTGATGTCATTTCCACCCATTTGGAAAATGTGCTGTCATTGTCCGGACACATTGGCCAAACATACCCGCCCAAGCATTTATCCCAGTCTGCTCTAATCTTTTCTCTCTCTCTCTCTCTCTCTCTCTCTCTCTCTGTGTGTGTGTGTTTCATTATCCATGTTTCAGGAGAACATTAAAGAGTTTGGAGACAAACATCCCACACAAACGTAAGACTGACTTCTGGATTTAACACGGTGTATGTGAACTGCTTGACTTGCCATCCTGTTTATCACAGCCTCATCCATTTGGCCCACTTAACCTTCTAAACTCCAAGAAACAGTGAATGATTCCACACTTCCACTCCTCACACTTATAATGGAATGTCCATTTAATCATTTTGCATTGTTCTTGTTAGTTGCTGGACAGAAATATAACTGCAAAGAACATATGCTATTCTGATTGGAGGATAAATTTGATTGGAGGATAAATTTTCACCAAAACCCGGAAAAGTCTGGATCTCCAATATAAAAAGCATTATGACTTTGACTTATATGCTACAGATGTGATTGGGGGAAAAAAACCCCCACAGAATATACTATATTTTGTAGTGTGGTACTGGGTTACGTGTCTGAGCTAGTGACCAGTAGACTGGTCCACGTTGCAGAAATGTGACCCACTTCATAGTTAATATACCATAATGCTGAATGTACACTACACAGATTGCATCCATTCTTCCATAAACAGCTCTGACCCAGATTAAACTGTTTCATTTTATTGCTTACAGTTCTCTCTCTCTCTCTCTCTCTCTGTGCATGTGCTCATCTTTCTTTTCTCTCTTGCATCTCATCAATGAGACTGAAAAAGCATACAAAAATGCCATGTACCTTACAGCTAATGTAGGGTACATCAGCTAACATTACTGTAACTAGCAAACTGATTTGGCTAGCAACATTACAAGCATATTGTGTTCCAGTTCATCCTAAAGGTGTTCAGTGGGGCTGAGGTCAGGGCTCTGTGCAGGCCACTTGAGTTCTTCCACTCCAACCTTGGCAAACCATGTCTTCATGGAGCTTGTGTGGTGCACAGGGGCATTGTCATGCTGGAACAGGTTTGGGCCTGTCAGTTCCAGTGAAGGGGAACTGTAATGCTACAGCACACAAAGACATTCTATACAATTGAGTGCTTCCAACATGGTGGCAAAAGTTTGAGGAAGGCTCATGTATGGGTGTGATGGTCAGGTGTCCGCAAACTTTTGACCATATAGTGTAGCTATATCAGATATGTGTTGTCTCTCAACAAGAAATTGTAGTCCAGTAGCATAGCATAGTGTATTGTGAGAGCTAAACATAATGGATGATTAAGTCCATACACAAACCTAAAGTGCCTTCCTCAGCTCAGGTCCTCAGGCCAGTTGAGAATCAATCATCACTGCTGATTCAGTAGTCTTGGAAGGCAGTATTTTCTGCATGCTAGGCTACATTCTGCCACCACATTATTAGATGTCACTGTTCTGTAATATTAAATTTGATGACCAGAGGCTAGATGAGAGGTTAAAAAAAGAAAACCTTCTGAAACTTCTGAGGTCTAGATCTCTGTGTCCTCATAGCTAGTTGTGGCAATGATTGTATTGGATCTTCAAATCCCAGAACTGTTTGCCTGGATGCTTGAGCAAAGCCCTTAAACCTCCATTGTTCACCTCTGCTTATCTCAAATCTAAATCATTTTTGGATAAAATTGCCTGCCAATTAATACATTTAAAAGCAGTAATACACTAATTAGATTTTGGATCAGCAACAGTCTGAAGTCCACTGCTATCCATTCATAGAAGAGATACTTGTGTTTTGAGTATTTAATGGAGGTCATAAGTGTGTGTATGTGTGTAGCTCTCCAGAGTCCGAGGCTGACCTTCCTCCTCCTAGCGTGCAGAAACTCTCCTCTGACCTCCGACCTCTCATGTTCTGGATGTCCAATGCCACCGAGCTCCTCAACTTCTTCCAGGTCAAAGTAGAGGCCATGGAGAAGGAATGGGAGTTTGAGGGTGAGAAAATAATAAACAGAAGCACCTTATCTCAGTGGAGTTTACAGATAAATTTACACAACTTGCATTTTCTCAAAAAAAAAAAAAAAAACCATAATAAAAAAATAAATGCAGCATGCTATCTGGTGAGATAAAACTGTTATGTCTCTGTAGGCTTGAATCATTGTCTCCACATCACATTTTCTCATGCTGCTGTTTGTGTTCAACACAGTAGTCAAAACAGACATGCACTTTATATTCTCTTCTTTCTAATTATTTGCAGCTGTAAAACAAACAAAGCTGTGCTGGAACTACTTGCATATGGAAATAATCGACTATCTAGTGTGCTGAATTGCTGCTTATTTTTCTATTGTGTGGAAAGCATGAAACTACAAACTGTGGCCTAATGTGACCTTTGTCTTTTCTCATATGCTTTTATAAGTGTATCTCTGATTTGTAAATACAGTCTCATGGATGTATTCCAATTTTCATATTCGTAAACTCTGTCACTTCCCCCACATTAAGCCCCCGGTGACCCCGTTCTGTCAGCTGACATGGACACTTGCTCGGATGCACTGGCACAGCTGGATGATGTCATCATGCACACTTTCCAGCAGTGTGTGTATCACCTGACAAAGGTAAGAGGCAGTTAATGTATAGTGCCTTGAGATATTAAAGGTGCGACTGACTGCTCAATGAAAATAAAATTAAAATGCTTCTTCGTCTCTCCCACCTCCTCTTGCACTCTCGCTCCATTAGACCTTATACTCCCTCCTCCCCACTCTACTGGACACCAACCCTTTCTCCAGCGAAGAGAAAGAGAAGGAGAAGGCTAGCGTGAGGGATGGAGATAGTCACAGAGTTGAAGGAGAAGAGGGTGAGGAAAGTGATGTATCTAATCTACCCCCCACCGTGGCAGGGCTGGTGGAAGTGTATCGCTGTTCCTTGCAGTTGACGCGCGAGGCCGGCCTCTCTCCCCCTCTCACCTCCCAGACCTTCGGCTACCTGTTCTTCTTCACCAACACCTCACTCCTTAACACCCTGCTTGAGAGAGGTAGCATTGCTTTAGTGTTTCATATTTATTCAGTACTGAGAAGTCCACATTACAGTGACTTCTTAAATAAGTGAAATGTTAGCATAAGCTAAGAGAGAGAGTGCATACAGAAAAGCAGCCATGGCGATGACAAAACTGCATTTGGTGCGCACGTATTCAAATTCAAATATAAAACGGAAATGTGTATTGTGTGTACTGCTGTTCTTACACTGATTGTGTTCTCCCTGCTGTTTCAGATAGTTTGTTTTCCTGGTCACGTGCAGTGCAGATTCGCACTAATCTGGACCTGGTTCTAGACTGGCTACAGGGGGCGGGACTAGGAGATATTGCCTCGGAATTCCTCAAAAAGCTGTCAAACACTGTCAACTTCCTGTGCATTCCTAAGACCCGCCTTATCCAGGTAAAAGTCTAAGAGCAAAAGTGCACAATTTAACACACCCTACCATGATTTTCAGTAATGGTAAATTATATCATATAGATAATTGCAATGTACAACAGAACCTTTGGGAAAGGTCCTTTCAGTGTCCATATCCTGAAGAAATATGGAATGGACCCAAATTGGAGCTTTCTTTAAACATTTATCCAATGTCCTAAAAAAGATACTTGCCTAGGGGTTGAGCCAAAAGCTAAGCAAGTTCATTGCCCTTCGAAAACACTATACAGAAGTTTAGGAATATGTTCAAAGCTAAGTCTCAAGATCTCCTCTTTCTTAACATCATTGACTGTCTTGTCAGTCATCTTGGGCAAGCCTACAGGAGGACCATTCTTTGTTAAGCCCTGCGCAGCTTCACCATCTTCTGACTCATTATAAGCTAGGACCAGCCAGAGCTCCGCCTTCCTGTTGGGCTCCGCCCCCAGGCACTGAACTCGGAGGCGGTAAGTAGCTAATTCTGCTCAGCAAATGATGAGTCATGACGTACAGAAAATTTAAGTTTCGTTTGTTTTTCCTAAATTTAGATATTTTTGAGAGCTTCCTAGACCATCCACCTCTTATCCTACCCAATGAATCCCCGAGTCTGGACCTTACTCAGCCAATCCCAAACCCTGAGCTCCAAAAGGAAGTGACACGTCTGCGGACTTTTCTGTGGGGTCTGGATCAGGACGAACCGCCTGCCAATCAGAGAACTAGGTTGTAGTAGTAGAATACAGAATCTCTGGGGTTAACAATACTTAAATTTATACAAAAGACACACCAGAGTCTTGGCCTATACAGCACATCTGTAAGATTGTAATACATATCACTTTCTCTCTATGTAAGAAATTGCTTTTGAGAGTTTTTCACAGAGTACTTCTAACTGGCATGGGCTGCAGTCCTTTAAATCTCTTAGGAAGGACTAAAATGCTGTAAAAGATGCTTTTTCAAAATACTCCCACATTATTGTTTAAAGCAAACTTTGCTCAATTATGATTCTTACCCTGTATAACTTGGGCATCATGTTAGATAATTATCCATCATGTTACATATCCACACTAAGTTGTATAATCATTGCCTGGCTGCAGTGGTTACTTTACTTTTAGGTTTTGAAAGAATTTAGTTGATATTCACTCTTTTTACTTTTTAGGAATGTAAAATGCCATTGTTGGTGACACCTAAACCAGATATACACTAATGTACACTAAAGGTCAGAATATAACACTAATGGTTATAATAAATTCTTGCATCATAGTATGTATATGCCATATTTTAAATCACACCTTGTGATGTTTGTGTTTTTCCTCTTTATAAACACACTTTAGTTACTACAGTTACACTGAGCAACACACCTGACATCCTTTTCCCTGCGATTTTTCACCATCATTTACAGTGAAGCATGCCCCAATCTTCCCCTCCAGGTCCCCTCACTGCACTATAAAGTTGGTGATTCAGAATTATCCGTGATCTCACCCACCCTGACAACATGTTACACTCCCAACCCATCTCCAACTACTGCTTCTCACTTTAATACACTGACCTCATAATACACTGACAAGGTTCACCTAGATGCATTACATATTATATCCATGTGTTGTATGTTCACATATTGCCAATAAAAATGATTGTCATGAGACCAGTTCATTTTTGCATATGGCTTGGTTATGGTGTGCTTGCACTGATTCATCCATGTCAGCCAAGTGCTGTTCATGTCATTCCATTAATGAACGCTGGGGGGCGCGATGGCAATACACACAGTCCCAATACACACAGGTTTAATAGACGACTTATTACCAGCAGATCCCTCTGAGCAACAGGGGCAACAGTTCAACAAGACAAGTGTGAGATCTGATGAGCTCATCAAGTCTGTCGTCAGTAGACAAAGTGAAATTCAGTCTGCGAAATCGAATTACTGGACATGAGTCAATATGTCAATTAAAGGAGGTGTACATAAATTCAGACACTTTATAGCATCCTGGCTGCACAGATAAGAGATCTCGATGAATTTGTCCAAAGACACTGGGCAACTCTAAGGAAATGACACATCAAGCCAAGATGCCCAGTTAGAAATAAGCCAAAAACAAATGAGACAAATGAGTCTGTGGCAAAATAATCAACCAACACTATCAGCTTTTAAAAATAATGCACAAATCTAATAGCCTCATAAAAGCAGGATATTGATAATAGCTCTTAGTGATATGGCCCACCAGAATTAAATTAACCCAATAAATCTGCTTGCACAGGACTGACATCTTTCCATGCCAGCGCTGATAGGATCAGGCCCAGAATTGGATCGGCCATCGCTAGTTGATGAAATGTTAGCAGTAAACCCTAAACTCATTTTACCTGGTAGTTTTTTAAGTGTCGCATAATTAAAATGTATTTATTTTCACATTGACTCGAATGTCATATATGGCAGCTGGGACATGTATACCTAATACCTCAAGGCATAGGCTTACCTAAAGGAAGCTGCTGCTGCTGCCAAATGGACTTTCATGTGGCAGGCCATACTCCAAGTGCTCCATGGACTCTTCTTCTCTCTCAATGTACTGTCCTCAATCTTCATAGATTTTATCTGTACCTTAATTGTTGTATGAACTGCTCTTTGAGAGCTGAGAGTACTGAGTACTTCATAAGACAAATGACAGGAAGTAAAATTTAAATGTAAATGATACCCGTCATATCTAAATAGTTGTATCCCAAATCGTTACGTATTTAGACATAATCGAACATCGGGTAAATTTGGACGGTATTTGAAGTGTACTTTCTGCACTTTCTGGTCCGATAATTGAAAGTCAAAACTTATGTTACTATGCCTTTAGAGTGGAACTGTAGTAAGGAATACTTAGTCTACCATGTTCATACAGTATTAGAATAAGTGAAGAAGAAAGTGTCCCAAATTACCAAACATGTCATTAGAATGGGTTTCAGGCAGATTTGACAAGCCATACTATTCTTCAGAATACAGTATAAACATTTTCCTTCACATGGAGATACTCAACCCCTGGAGGATTTCAGAAATGTATCATGTGTTGAGGTAGGCCTCTTTTGATTGATTAAAAGCAAGAAATCTTAGACAGTGTGAAAATTCAAAAACTGCCCCAGTATATCTGAATTCCCTCTCCTTCCTATAGGTGCACTATACTGGGTATGAAACACTGCCTTATAGTCTCTGCGCCATTTGTGACACAGCCAAACATTTCTCTGGGTTGTTGTCTTCATGAGATAAAGATGAGAAGCAGCTCAATGTCAGGACACTTGTGGAAGGAGGCTATCTCGCATGTTGTGGCGCGACCGTGCAGCTTGTAGCTCTAATTCACTGATATTGTCTCTGATTAAACAAACGTGCGTCTTGTCCTCAATTTAAACACAAACAAACTGTTCCTGTCAGACAGCATTAGATGCTTGTGGGCTTTATGATTAAGAAATGTTATTTATGTCACAAACATTTTTACGGTTAATATTTTTCCTGAGCCACATGCTGGCTGAGATTGAAATCGCTCAGTGTTGGACATACAGGCTGAAGAAGTTGTTGTATTTAGTACAGAGCCTGTTTTCCTGTTGACGGCTCCACTCGCGCGCTCTTTACGGTAAGCAGCACGCGATCCCGTGAGAGCCAATTACATCATAGTCGACTCTGATTGGCTGAGCTCCCTCGGGCTTCATCCTGCAAAAAGCCCCACGCGCGCTCAGTCGCAGACGTAAGTCGCTTGCAGATTTGTGAATCATCACTTCGCGGCCCTGTGGTCGAACTTTAATCAATTAAGTGACTATGCCGTTCCTGATTCTACAGTCCGTGTGGTTTGTGAGCGAGACTTGCCGACGGCTGTTGTGAACTGGTCATCCACTCATTATGGAAGAGATTGGTGATTTCTGACTTGGCTGAAAACAGTTGAGATGTTTTTGAGGGCTCGGGCTGACTTACTAACCTTACGCCTTCAGGATATTTCCTTCAGAGGGTCCTCAACCAGATGAACCTGAGGGGACAGGGTGTGGAAAAAAGTACCAGATGGGAGGGAAATTTGTATTTCATCATTTTTGCGTTCTCTCGCAAAACTGTAACGTTCCCCCGAGAAACTTTGTGTTGGTGAGAGAATGCAAATATCTTTGTGAGAGAATGGAGATATTTTTGCTAGAGAATGCCAAAAAAGTTGAGAGAGAATGCAGATATCTTTGCGAGAGAATGCAAAAAAAATTGAGAGAGAATGCAGAGTTTCTCAGAAATAGAAATTTTCCTCCCATCTCATATTTTTTTTCATCACCGTGTCCCCTTAGGGGCTCCGTAGAAACCTGACTTTCAGAATCATTGTCTCATACAGTGTGATGACTTTACTTGTCGGTACCTGTCAATGGTGACTTTACTTGTGTGAAAAACGGAAATAACACAGACCCACACACAGTGTTGCCATCACTGATAGCTGCAACCTAACGTACACTATATGGCCAAAAGTTTGTGGACGCATGACCATGACACCCATGTGTGCTTACTGAACATCCAATTCCAAAGGCATGGCATTAGTATGGAGTTGGCCCCCTCTAACAGCCTCCTCTCATCTGGGAAGGTTTTTCACTAGATTTTGCAGAATGGCTGCAGAGATTTGTGTCCATTCAGCCACAAGAGCATTAGTGAGGTCAGGCACTGATGTTGGCCAAAGATGGTCTGGAGTGCAGTCAGTGTTCCAGTTCATCCCAAAGGTGTTCAGTGGGGTTGAGGTCAGGGCTCTGTGCAGGCCACTCAAGTTCTTCTACACCAGTCTTGGGAAACCATGTCTTCATGGAGCTCGCTTTGTGCACCAGGGCATTGTCATGCTGGAACAGGTTTGGGCCACTTAGTTCCAGTGAAGGGAAATTGTAATGCTACAGCACACAATGACGTTCTAGACAATTGTGTTCTTCTAAATTTGTGGCAAAAGTTTGCAGAAGGCCCACATATTGGGATCATGGTCAGGTGTCCACATACTTTTGGCCAAATCATGTATGTAATGTATAACTATTTCTTAGAAAAAGAAGTCATATTTGGTCATGAGACCAAAACTAAATACTTTATTTACAAAATAGAGTCAAAGCAACTATTTACTCAGTTGATCTCACACTTTCAGTACCTGATTTATCAGGATCCAGAGCCTTTCCCTGAAGCATGGATGCCAGTCCATTGCAGGGCACCATGAACACACACACACAAACACACACACACACACACACACACACACACACACACACACACACACACACACACACACATTCACACATGGGGCAATTTATCTTAGCCAGTCCACCTATTGGCTTGTTTTTTTGGGAGGTGGAGGAAACCAGAGAACCTGGAGGAAAAGTCACACAGACATGGGGAGAATATGCAACAAAACGTCATACAGACAGTAACCTGACCTCAGGATCAGACCAGGGACACTTGTGGGGTGGCAATGCTACATGATGTGCCACCGTGCCGCCCCCAACTATTTACATAATTACTACTGTACTTTCTATCAAGAACGCAGACAAAATGAAGCTGTTTTAGTGGTGAAAGTGGTAGTCAGGAAATAGACCTAGAAGAAATAGTTACTTATAGAAAACCTTGTTTTATGACATTATATAACCAGACATAACCAAAAACAGAGAAAAAAGAAGTGTACGGGTGGAACAAACAGTGGTGTTCAGTGATTCAGTGGTCACTCGGAACAACAGTGATCAGTGATTGGTCGTTTCGAACATAGGTTTGAGCAAGCACAACTGAGTCAGAGTGAGCTGGACAGCCACATCAAGTGCAGGACATTTGATAACTTTTGCTCACAATGTTGTTAGATTTGTCAATAAGTTGGCAACACTGCCCACAAATATGTCAGTTTAGGTCTCGGCAAGGTCACAACCTTGTTTGCTAAAAATAAAAATGGGAGGACATTGGCACAACATCAGTTTTTGTTCATTTGATCATGTCGTTTTTTTTCAGCCATTCGTAATGTGTGATTTAAACATGTCAGTGTTGTAAGACAGCAGCCCATCCTGGTGATGATTTATTAAATCTCACAATGTGATTGACAAATTCAGCTCAACTTCCCGTAACAGAAATTTCCTCCTATGATAATTTGACATAACCTACTTTTTTTCGGGTGTCAAACTGTGCAACATACGACTGATAACAGTCAGTTACTGAATAAATATTCCAGCATGTCTCCAACTATAAAAAGTGCAATATTATGAATGTACATGAAACAGAAAAAAATAAAGTGATCCAACAAATGCTCCAGTGAGCACAAAGACGTTCAGATTAAAAAACAAAAAAAAAGCATCTTTTTACATGTCAATTGAAGTCATGGCCGACTGGCCGGACTGGCCAACTAAAGGATGCCCATTAAGTTTGCTCATCTAGTTTGTGTTCTCTGAGACAGGAGAACATAAGTGAGTGGACACTTTTAGGAAAATCAGGACTGTTAGCATATGCTAGGAGCAGACACATGGGGTATGTCCGAAACTGTATACTACTTTACTAATTAGTATGTAGCCTTTGTCATGTATCAATACCATTGCTTACTATAGCTGCTGTATTTGCAGTACTATTTTGCATGCTATTACCTCTCACGCAATTGTAATGTCTGTCTGGCCCATGTGGCCACATCTACAGATAGTACACAATAACGCAAGTGTATGTGTATGCATCCATACACGCACTTACAGTCTACCACACACCCACGCACTTGGGCCTTCCAGGTGCAGTTTCCCACACCTGTTCAAGAACCTCTCTGTAATTAGGACAATACAATTATTTTTCGGATATGGTGGACAGAGGGAGGGGTGACTGGGTAGACAATGGAGTGCTTATTCTCCCTCTCCTTCCCTTTTCTGCATCTCTCAAGTAATGATAGATTCTTCCCGTCTTCAAAGGCCATCGGCTTCCTACACAACAGCTGAGTCAGTAAACTGAGAAGGGGGGGGGCGCTTGGGCACAGTGTGTATTTGTGGGGCTGGGTGTCTTGACCTTGTTGTGCGAACTTTGGTGTGAGTGTGTCTATTCTGCCCAGCGGCTATATTCAGATGCTTACACACCCTGTGTGTGCCTGAGTGCACATAGGCACTGCACTGCGGGCTGCAGCAATCTGCTTTCAGTCTAAGTGCTTTTGAAAATCTCAGTGCTCTTGTGTTTTAGTTCCAAAACCCTGATTAGGCACCAGAGGGAATTTCCAGGCCTTGGCCTTAAACTTTGGTGCTCAGGTGACTGCACCAGAGTAACACTTACTCAGCACTTAAGCTGCTAGGTCATAAGGGTGACATAACGATGACATGCTGATGACATCATAATGTCATTAGCATAGATTCACTTGGGGAGTTAGATACTTTGTAAAAATGTAAAGTCCTCTTTTGCTATTTATAAATGAAATTTCCCCCAGTTTGGGCCAGGGCTGGGCCGAGTCAGAGCTGATGAACATAGAGCTTACTGAGACATCACAGGGTCATTCTGAATCACAGACGACATTAATGATTTAAATGCTTCTTCTGTGTGAAATAGGGAAAGGACATTCATTTGCCACAGATTATTTCTTTCTTTCTAACAAGACAGCAAGCTGTTCTTTTTGAGATCTAACTAAAATGAAGGAATGTCTTTTTGGCTTGCTTATGACTGCCAAACACACGAGAGATATGTTTGACTTCTTTCTGTTTTGGTTGTGAATATTCCCAAGGAAAAAAAATGGCTTATTAGCTGACTTTATAAGGTGTAAATAAAGTAGGAGCGCTATGATGGATAGAGTTCGTATAGTGGGAGGGAATTTATAGAAATATGTTTTCGGTAAACAGAATCAGGTTTCCATAAAACGCAGAATATCAAATCATTTCTAGATCACAAGTGTTTTGATTGGAAAGTATACTCTACTAGAGTGTGTGCGTGTGTGTGCTCGCACACGCTGGTTGTGTCTGCACCCACTGCGGTCAGTCTAGTCTAGCCGCCCAGAGTTTCCTTTGCTGCTGTGTGCGTGTGCACGAATGCATGTGTGTGTGTGCATGTGTCTGCCTGCATGTGTGAGGAGCATTTCTTTGCATCTGAGTAATTATTTAATCGATGTTTATGACTCTTGCACTCTGGAATATGGCAAGTGGTGGACTATAATACTGTGTGTGTGTCTGTCTGTCTGTCTGTTTGGGGTTAGACTCAGGGCGAGTGAAACACCCAGCCTCTCTCCAGGGACAGATTCACTTTCTCCTACTGCCAGGTCGATTACGTCATCACGGCCTGCCATATAAAAGAGCCCTGTGATGTCATACTGCCAGAGAGAGGCTGTCCAGTGTTGAAGGGGTGACTGGGGTTACCCTCAAAAACCTCAGCACACACATACACACCTTTAAATATGATTACTTTCTCTATCTGTCCAGTCTTTGCCTGTCCTCGTCTATCCCGTTTTACCTTTCTCCTGTCTCTCACCTTTTTCCTCCACTCCCTATATCTCTCATCTTGTTTTTTTCACTCCACCCTAACCCTTACTCTCTATTTTCTTTCCTTTCCTGGCCTTTTCCCATGTCTCCTTTTCCATTTTTCATCTAGAACCCTCTACTATAGAGTGTATATTCTAACAGTACAAGCATTTCTGATTTCTATTCTCCTCCCCTCCCCTCTCCTCTCTTCTTCAGGTCTGGGCAGCAGGGTCAGCGGTGCTGTGGGCTGGGGCTGTGTTCCGACAGACTTGCTTTTTCTGTCACACTTTTGTTCCATCCTGCGTCATCGTGTTGACTGAACGGACCCCACAGTTACCAGCTAGGCGCGCGCCCGGCCCGGTTTTAACACTGAGCCGAGTTAGTGCCTGTAATCTGATGGCCGTGTTTATTTTATGTAGGCTCCCTTTGAAGGTACTGAGAAAGTCTTTGGGCTTTTTGTCCCAGCCCGTTTTGGCTGCCTGGGCCAAGGCGCTCGCAGTGGTAATACCCAGGAAGAATAATATTTGCACTCGTATTCACTCCAAACAAGTTTTTCCATATTAGTGTCAGAAAGGGGAGCTCTCTTGCTCTCTCTCTCTCTCACACACACACACACACACACACACACACTCTCACTCTGTCCGTTACTCTCCTTCTAAACTATGAGGAGGATCTCTGGGTCCTGGCTGTGACTGCAACTGTGTCCATCAAGTCTTATTAGGCCTCCACAATCCTCTAATAGGCACTTAAACCCTTCAGAGTACTGCAAGCTTGAAGAGTCAATGACCTCCAGCCTGTTGTTCCCGCACTCATTACTTCTGCCCCGACACATCTCTTTTTGTAACTGGAATCATTACAACACATTGCAAGGCACAATTTCCACTCGATTAATTTACAGTAAGGGTGATAGGCAGTGAGTAACAGGTCATTGTGTAGTGCTCATTCATGGAAATTTGTTGTGGTGCTGTCATGGGAGTAACCTGAGACTTGCAGGTGAATTTTATAGCACGCTTTTACTAGCTCTTCTTTCTTTATTGAAGGCTATTGAAAAGTTTTCTATGTGTGTGTCAGCATGTGCATGTAAGCGCACGTGGATGTGCGTGAAAGTTCACGGCTCTGTCTTAATTGTGGAAAGCCCTCTGACATCATCTGCTGAACTCCGGTGGTGCGTTCTCATTCAAGTAAATTACAGCGTGTCATTTGTAAATCATTGAGAGGGTGTGGCTTAATACCATGCCAAAAGACAGCTCTCTCTTCACATCAGTGACTACTGGATAAAGAAAACTTTAATCATTTCATTCTTCCTTTCATCCTGATGGGGAGATAACACAGCCGTTTGTTCTTCCTGATTTCTCGGGAAATATATCATTACCCAGCACTTGAATGATGGAGACAAATTGATGACAAAACTCTGCAGTCACTTCTGTGATTCAAAGTCACTGTTTGCAAATGATTTCTAATGATGACTTTGATCTGCATATTTGAAACACTAAGTGTATTTGCTCATCTTTTTTTTTTTTTTTTTTAAATTATATACATAGTGTAGAGCATATTTTGAAAATGAAAACAGAAGTCTGTAATTGCTCACTAGAGAACTTCTGGTCATGTTACTTGGCAGAATTCGCATGCTTAATTTGCAAGGAAAGAATTGTGCTTGTCTATCCTGAGCTCAGGTTACTATCTGCGTGGGTTTTCTCTGGTTTCCTTCTACTTAACAAAAACATGCCGGCAGGTGAACTAGTGACTCTAAATCAGGGGTGTCCAATCTTATCCGGAAAAGGCTGGTGTGTGTGCAGGTTTTCATTCCAATCAAGCAGGAGCCACACCTGAGTCTATTGAAAGCTAAGATCAACTGATTAAACAGGTGGAATTAGGTATGGCTCCTGCTTGATTGGAATGAAAACCTGCACCCACACTGGCCCTTTGTGGATAAGATTGGACACCCCTGCTCTAAATTGACCCTAGGTGGATCGAGTGTGTGAGTGTAAGTGTGCATGGTTCGCTCCAGTGGACATTTTGCCTTGTGCCCAGTGTTCCGGGGATAGACTTCGGATCCTCCTATGAATGAATTATAAAACACTTTATAAGAGTGCGCCAGAGGTTGTTCTTCTAGCCAATCAGAAGAGAGATTACTGTGATAATTACAATTCTTCTTATACATATCCTTACTTACCCATTGAGTTTTGTTGGAAAGGACAAAATCTAGACCAAATCTATCTAACTAGTGGGCCATTATAGTTTCTCAATTTTTGTAAAGATATACAGATTACAGGTTACCATTACCAAAACCTATTCTACACAATTGTATAGTTCACCGAGGATATAAAAAGGTTGCACAATCAGATGTCCTCTCAAGGGAGTTTACAAATGTTCCCTTTCATTTGCAATGTGTTCTAAATAACTGCAACTACAAATAGTGTTCAATACTTACAGGTTAAACGTTACAATCATAAAATCTGCTCTACGTGTTTGCAAAAATTTTTCATAATGTAATCTTCTGTTATAATTTAATTCCTCATCCTCCCTTTCTGTTGGATCTCTCTTCCTTCTCTCTCTCTCTCTCTCTCTCTCTCTCTTATGCCTATCTCACACTGTTGTGCCAGATCATTCTTCACTGTCACTACAGTCTGCCTCCTCCCAAAGCACATTTCTCTCACTCCTTTTTTCTCCTCTCATCGCATTAAGCCCAAATATAGGAGTCTAAAGTGGGATCAGAGACTGATGGGTGTGATGTCAGACCTGTGTGTGTGTTCTGGGCCTCTGTGCTGGGTGGGAAGATTATGGCATGCGTCTGCTCACGGCCTGTTGCAGTGTAAACGGTGATGTAACGTGAGGAAACAGGGGGAAACTACTTTGGCGGTCCTATAATCTGATGTATCTGTGTTCTGCCTGCTCTGATTTTCACTTCCCCTCTCAGACTTTCCCTTTATTTCTCATGCATCCTCTCGCGCTGTCTGCGAAGGTACAGACAGAGGTGAAGCTTCTGATACAAACTTCGTTTGTACTGACTCATTCCTGGCTAATTGATTCGTTCCAAGGCCGAGTTGCGTGCCGCCCTGCTTCTGCATAGTGTCACATGGCTTCATCAAAGAGAGTTTGTTTTCTTTCTACCTCTCCCTCTCATCCTCTGTCGCTCCTCGCCCATCCGGCCGACCCCTCCGTCTGCGATTTTTTCATCCCTTGTTCCACCCCTATTGCCAAATTTCTGTCAGTTTCTTAGTTTCCTCCTGTCTTTTCCTTAGGGAATTTCCCTTGATCCATGATTGTGTCATTCCCTTCATTCCTACCATACCTGGGAGAGGTTAAAACAGGAAACAGAGTGAGAGAGAAGGAGATAGAGAAAGAGGGAGAGAGGAAGGAGACAGACCAAATAATAAAAGACAGATACTTGAGTTTTTTTTAAGAGCTGAGGACAGTGGTGGAGGAACCTTTAGCTTCCATGCGTGGGAGGGTAATTGGGAATGTAAACTGACTTCCAAAAATAAATCTGTCCATATGCAGGGCATATAACGCATTCCAGTGATGATGCAGACTGAATGAATGAGCAAAGAGAGATTAGGAGGGGGTTATTTACCAGAGCAGGATGAGGCAAGAGGCTTGGCTAGCTCTTCCATCCATTCCTCAGTTCAAACAACTTTTATTATTTGTAATTGATCACACACAAATATATACACACTGACAGATGACTAAGTTAAAAGACATAAAATGTCTTAACAGCCAAAACAACGCGTGACAGCTTCGATGCGTGACAATAGCTTAAAATAAATTCTACAAGTCTCAGGAACATTACTGGAATGATGGAATACTATTTAGAGATGTGCATGTGACTGTTTTTTTTTTTAAATCCCACTCCCTCAGAAAGTTCGACCAATCCCACCCACTCATGCAGTTATGATTTTTCTTTGACTGCTTGCTTGTCTGACTGTTCTCCGCTCCCATGACTTTTTTGTTCCAACTTTGTTCCCAGATCCAATGCACCTCTAACACAATTCTTCCGAAAGATATTCCCTCAAACGATGGCTTGACTATGGTGGTACAGAACACTGTTTAACATGTTGCTTTAAAATCTACCATAGGTGTTCAGTTGGGTTGAGATCTGGGGACTGTTAAGGCCATAGTATATGATTATTTTCATACTCATCCAACCATTCAGTGAGCCCTTGTGCCAAGTGGAGAAGACTACTCCCATCAGGACAGAAATGCTTCATCACAGGATAAAGGAGATAACTCAGAATAACTTTGTATTCATTTGCAGTGATGCTTCCTTCTAAGGGTACACGTGGATCCAATACATGACAGCAAACTGACCCCCCACCCCCCTGTGTACCATTGCCATTGATTTTTCCTTTATGTTCAGGTTCAAGTTCAAGTTCAAGTGGCTTTATTGTCATTTCAACAATATACAGCTGGTACAGTACATAGTGTAACAAAACAACGTTCCTCCAGGACCATGGGGATACGTAAACAACACAGGGCTACGTGAGACTACACAGAACTAAATAAAGGACTACATAAAGTGCATGTGTACAAACATGTGCAAACAGCGCAAGACAGTGCAGTAATTACTAAAGCAAGACAAAAGGCGCAGTAAAGGACAATGCAGCACCAACCAGTACACAGTTCTAGTGTGGAATAAAGTACAGATAGATATTACAATATGATAATAAATGTTGTAAATGTAAACATAACATACCATTTAGCAGTATAAATGCATGTGTGTATATACACTCACTGCCCACTTTATTAAGAACACCTGTACACCTGCACATTCATGCAGTTATCTAAAGAGCCAATCATGTGGCAGCAGCACAATGCAAACAAATCATGCAGATACGGGCCAGCAGCTTCAGTTAATGTTCAACATCAAACATCAGAATGAACAAAAAGGGTGATCTCTGTGACTTTAACCGTGTCATGGTTGTTGGTACCTGATTGGCTGGTTTGAGTATTTCAGAAACAGCTGATCCCCTGGGATCTTCATACACAACAGTCTCTAGAGTTTCCACAGAAGGGTGCAAAAAACAAAAACATCCTGTATGCAGAGGATCTGTAGGCTGAAACACATTACTGAGAAGAGAGGTCAGAGGAAAATGGCCAGATTGGTTCTAGCTGCCAGGAAGGATATAGTAACTCATAAAAAACCCACTTTACAAGCGTGGTGAGCAGAAAAGCCTCTCAGCATGCACAAAACATCGAACCTTGAGGTGGATAGGCTACAACAGCAGAAGATCACATTGGGTTCCACTCCTGTCAGCCAAGAACTAGAATCTGAGGCTATCATGGCAACAGATTCACCCAAACTAGACAGTTGAAGATTTAAAAAAAAAAACAATCACCTGGTCTTTTTCCAGTCTTTAACTGTCCACTCTCAGTGAGTCTGCACCCATGATAGTTTCAGATTCCTGTTCTTCGCTGACAGGTGTGGAACCTGATGTGGTCTTCTGCTGCTGTAGCTCATCCACCTCAAAGTTTGATGTGTTGTGCATTCTGAGATGCTTTTCTGCTCACCATGGTTGTAAAGAGTGCTAATTTGAGTTACTATAGGCTTGTCAGCTCAGATCAGTCTGGTCATTCTCCTCTGATGTCTCTCATCAACAAGGTGTTTCAGCCTGCAGACCCTCTGCACACAACGTTTTTCACACCATTCTTTGAAAACTCTAGAGACTAATGTGTGTGAAAATCCCAGGAGATCAGCGGTTTCTGAAATTTCTTCAAACCAGCCCATCTGGCACCAACAACCATGCTATGGTTAAAGTCACAGAGATCACACTTTTCCCCCATTCTGATGTTTGATGTGAACATTACCTGAAGCGCTTGACCTGTATCTGCTTGATTTTATGCATTGTGCTGCTGCTACATGATTGGATGATTGGATAACTGCATAAATGAGCAGGTGTTCCTATTAAAGTGACTGGTGAGTGTATATCATGCCAGTGCCTTTTTTTCTCCAGACAGAGCATTGTCTGCCACAGAATATAGTACTAGAAATGTAGTGAAACATCCAAGTGGTCTTTTGCGAAACCTGAGACATGCAAAAGTGGTTTCCTCTATGGTCGCCTTGCATTACTCAACACCAAAACTACAAATCACATCAGTTTGATCAGCAGCTAACATTAGGTGGATGTTATTGCTGTTAAAGGAGGAGATACAGTTATTAATTACAAGGCTTCACATGCTCCAGCCTGGACTGTAAATGTTTAATCAGCATGTTCAATAAAGATTAGTTAAAGAGGAATGTTTGTCTGTCTATTATTATTACTTGGATGGAGATCAGACCCATTTTATTAGGAATTAATGATGAAATCCAGATAATCTTCCAAAGGGTATACCTTGTAGCTATACTTATTGTCAATTTGATCAGACACACCTACCATATAGACACACTTTGTAGGTATAAAATTACAGGCTCTACCCTGTCCATCAAAGGAAGAGACCACCAAAGAAGCACAGCTGATCAGATATTATTTGGGCGGTGGGGCATTTACAGCACAGCTGTGATACTGGCATGATAGTGTGTGTGTGTGTGTGTGTGTTGCTGGTATAGCATCAGGCACAGCAACAATGTTTTAAGCATAGTGTGCTCATAATGGCCTCTTTATTAGAAAACTCACCTTGTTATTCCACCATGTAGGTGTAAAGTTAGTGACTATAGATTATGTCTTTCTATGTACAAGTGTTAATTGCCCTTCGGCCCTTAGTCCGTGTTCAGTATTTGATCATAACATTGTGTGGCTAGATGTTTTCGTTGGTAGACTCTTTCTAAATCCAGCACTGCCACTGAAAAATCCTTGTGTGAATGATACACTTATACCAGTGGCACAAACACTAACATGCCACTGCCTCCAGTGTAATTGCTGAGAATAGCTCACTATCCAAATGCAGGGGTGGATTAATCAGTAACCCGAGATGTCTGGGCTATTAGTTTTTATTCACAGCTGCCCAATGAACAAGTACATTCAGCAACCCTACTTCTTACTGACTTTCCCAAAACACAAAACAAAAACAGTTTTCATTTCGTGTGTACAGTAGCTTCTGTATGTTTAAACTTAATGGGCTTGACAATGGTGCGACACTGTCAAGAACAATGGCTTGTTCAGAATGATTTTTACTAGGTGGATAATGCACAGATGACAGACGAGATCTTTTCAGAATCAAGAACATGCAGGTATGCGGAAATGTATGGAGAAAAAAAAGCTAGCCACACTTGAATAATATCTTCTACTTGTGACTAGTCCCTGGTGGACTGGTGGTTAGGCCTAAGCACTCTCACCACCGCGGCCCAGGTTTGATCCCTGGCCAGGGGACCTACCCCAGCCACTGGGGTTGCACATGACAGTGTACTCCCATTGCCAGTCCCAAGCCTGGATAAAACTGGGGAGGGATGTGTCTGGACAGGCCTCCAGTGTAAAAGCTGTACCAAATCAATATGTGGACAATGGAAGGTGACCTGCTGTGGTAAACCCTAATGGGAGCAGCCAAAAGATCAACAACAACTTGTGATATAAAGACAGAACACATCTCATAGCCAAAACCCTGTGGAAAAGGACACAAACACAGTGCACTACACTGGAAACTTTGCTAAGATAATGAACAGATAGTTGTTTGATTCCCATAGTCTTTATTAAGCTAGCTGACTACATGTAGCTTGCCATGTGTTATTACATTTCATTAGCTACCACTTTTTAGCCTAGTCAAGGCAACCCTTTTCTAGGCAACCAAAATATGGGACTGGGCAAGCACACTGGAACTTTCAGTTGAACAGTGGACTAGCTAATGCAATTATGACTGGTCCTGCGCTAGTCCCTTTCTCTTGATTGATAGGGTAGAAGCGCCTGCTACATTGTGCACAGCAGTAGATGGGCTGCAGTCAGTAATTGTATACCTACGAACTGTCAATATGGGCTAGGTGAATATAATTTTTTTTTTTAATGCCAGTGAATGAGGATATAAACGAGGTGTACATAATAAACTGTCAATTGAGTGTATAGTCACTCAGTCACACTTTACATTCTCAGAAATTATACTAATCTGTGCCTTTCCTTTTTTGCTGGAGTGCTACCCTCAAGGGAACATCTTTTGTACCTTTAATATGTAACTTTCACCTGGAAACATGGATATAATGTACCTTTAAAATGATTTAAGGTACATAAATGGACCATAATTAGTTTTTATTGTAAAGCCATAACAGTACACTACATACAGTCAGGTCCATAAATATTGGGACATCGACACAATTCTAACATTTTTGGCTCTATACACCACCACAATGGATTTCAAATGAAACGAACAAGATGTGCTTTAACTGCAGACTGTCAGCTTTAATTTGAGGGTATTTACATCCAAATCAGGTGAACGGTGTAGGAATTACAACAGTTGGCATATGTGCCTCCCACTTGTTAAAGGACCAAAAGTAATGGGACAGAATAATAATCATAAATCAAACTTTCACTTTTTTAATACTTGGTTGCAAATCCTTTGCAGTCAATTACAGCCTGAAGTCTGGAACGCATAGACATCACCAGACGCTGGGTTTCATCCCTGGTGATGCTCTGCCAGGCCTCTACTGCAACTGTCT
>CM040975.1:22482107-22500565 GCA_022985145.1 Pangasius djambal | reverse complement strand
CACAGTTCTGGAACAACATCCTATGGACAGATGAGACCAAGATCAACTTGTACCAGAGTGATGGGAAGAGAAGAGTATGCAGAAGGAAAGGAACTGCTCATGATCCTAAGCATACCACCTCATCAGTGAAGCATGGTGGTAGTGGGCATGTATGGCTGCCAATGGAACTGGTTCTCTTGTATTTACTGATGATGTGACTTCTGACAAAAGCAGCGCCAAAATTGTTAGAATTGTGTCGATGTCCCAATATTTATGGACCTGACTGTACACCTTTCTAGGTAAAAAAAAATACAACAGGTCACGTCAAGTCAAGTATGCTTTATTTTCATTCCTCGTATCACAGACAGATGTAATGTTAGGAACAAAATATAGTTCCCCTAGAATCACAGTGCTGCTCATTGCAAAGAGCTAACTTCTGTTATCCTTTGCATTGCAAACTGTTTTTAGTGCAAAATCAATAAATAAAATCAATAGATTGTAGATCTATTTATAGATAGACAATAGATTATACAATATGATATAAACTTTATGATGAACAATATAGTAAACAAACTATAAAGTAGTAGTAATAGTAATAATGTAAACTTATACCACAGGTACAAAAGATGTACCTTACAGGCGCCACCCACTCTCAGGTGGGGCAGAGCACCACCATATACAGTATCTCAGCCATTCAAATATTAATCTTTGCAAAATGTCCTAATTCACAACTCCATATATAATAAATTCCCTTGAATAGTAAATACCTGTTTTTTGTGACCAACAATTAAAAAACCTGTTGCTATTTCACAGATATAAGCTAAGTAAATAAAGCCAAGCCCCAAATGGCAAAATATTAAGCTTTTAATGGTCTTAACAACAAATCATTGAAAATTAGCAAGAATTAAACAAAGAGATTATGGAGCTTAGTATGGGATAGCTTTTCCCTTTGATTGCTTAAAATGTTGATGGGCTGCATCAGGTGAGGCAGATCTTTTTTAAAAAAAAAAACATCCCAAAATTTTGTACACCCAGACATGTGTACATGTGAATTTTACATCAAACATTTTAATTATTATCATGATTTTACTTTTGTGTACAGGAACACTATACAAGTGAATTTCCTTGTTTCTAGCTTTTCCCCAAACAGCTCACTGCAGCATAAGGAAACCAGCAAATGGTGGCACAGGAGCTCTCAGGAGAGCATTTGTTTAATTCTTGTTAATTTTCTGACCAATGATTTGTTGCTAAGACCATTAAAATCTTAATATTTGCCATTTTTGGCTGGCTGATTTTATTTTGCCCAGGAGTGTGTTTGGGCTGGAAATTTTGCCAACCTTGGTTAATAGCAATGGGAAACACACCTGCTGTATCAAACACAGTTGAACAAAGGTACATCTAAAACCACTCAATACGAGCTGTAGGACTGTACGCTGGATGACTGTATGTGGTTGTCTCTCAACTGCCTATTATGGGGTTACTCTAAAAATTCACTAGATAGTAGCCTATATCGTAAGTCAAGTGTGATAGTTCCCTGACTTCATTTTGTTTCAGGTGTTGTTGTTATTCATGTCGTCCTGCACCACCAACCCCTTGTACAATCCCAGGGACAAGGAAAGGTCCAGTTTAGTACCTTTTTGCTGAGAGTGTAAATGGTGTCTTTATTGTGGGAATAAATTTCTGGGTTTGACACACACTGCTGTATTTTCTTGTGACAGCATGTGGATGGTGTGCATGTGCTTGTGTCATGCTCTAAAGGGTACTCTCTCAGATCATTTGGGTCATGGTGACAAGCTTCGTCAGTGGGACAACAGTGTGACGTCAGAGCATTCCAGTCTTTTGTCTCTCAGGCCCCCTTGGATCAAATGACTGCTTTTACCTCTTTCTCTCTGTCTCCCCTATCTTGTCCTTCTACTCCTCCCTCTCTTTATCACCCCTCCCCTCCATGCTCTTCTGCTTTTCAGTCGTGAGATTCTTCTAAAGAATAACACCCAGACTGGGACTGGGACTGTGACGCAAGCAGAGACAAGAAGGTGTCCAGTAATGGGAGTGTATTACCCAGTACCCAGTGTGTGTGTGAGCATGTGTGTGTGTGTGGGTGTATGTGTGTGTGTGTGTGTGTGCATGCGTGGGGGTGTTATCTTGGGGTCCGGTAAGTGAGGGGGTAACCGGGGGTCACTGACATGCTCCGTGCCTGAGCAGACATACAGCAAGGCCTGACAAATACGTAGGGAATGCGCAAGTATCGTCTCCCAGGAGCTTCTCTTTACAAGAAAGAATGTGCTAAAAATAACCCCTCTTGAACTCCCTCACTCTCCTTTTCGGCCTTTTGTCAGCTCTTTTCTCACTGTTTAGCATTTGGCTCCCTGTCAGTCCATGACTCTAGCAGGATTCCTGGAGTACATTCACAAAAAAAAGGAAAAAAAAAAGAGAGCAAGAGCAAGAGAGAGAGAGAGAGAGAGAGAGAGAGAGAGATTGATTTGAGATGATAATCAAATCTTGCTTCACAGTCCCTTCAGTGTTAGCCCAATGGCCAGACCTGTTTACATTCTTCAGTCTTGTTTACATCCGGCTGTTTTTGTTGCTGTTATTGTTTAGTAGCCCAGTGTTTATGTGAAGCCCTGTGCGTCCAACACCTACTCTTCCCCTGAGAGCCGGAAGGATGGAGAGATGGCAGGAAAGATCGACAATCGTGGAGAGACGGGGTGTGTTGGAGAGTCAGACAGACAGAGGGAAAGAGTTGGAGAAAAAGAATTAGACGCCACATACAATGACAGGCAAGGAAAGAATGTTTAGGCAGGCTGAGAAGAGGAGAAGGGACATGCACAAGTGCGTGCGTGTGTGTGTGTGTGTGTGTGGTAGCCCAGGACCAGGGGTGTGTTGGCGAAAGTGTGTGTCGGCTTGTTCACATACCGAAATACAGTCTGCAAAATGTTACCAGGCTTTCGAGATGGCGAGAGCTCTGAGGAGAGGAACAGAGAGAGAAAGAGACAGGATGGAAAAGACATGTCTATCCTGTAAAAAAAATTCCCTTCGCGTGCATTGCCTCTCCTTCTACATCTCTCCAAAACTCGTTCTTCCTCCCCCTCTCCTCTTCCCTGGCTTCCCGATGCTCTGTCTTATTGCTCCACCATGGTCATTCCACCGTTTCTCCACCAGCCAGAGACAGAGAAAGTGTTATGGTAAATGCTGTTCCACTAAGCACTTTTGCCCAGTGTCTTACTGTACCAGTGAAATTGCATCCAGGTTTTGAATTGCACAACCACTGAGGAAGAGTATGAGTGCGCACGATTGTGCGTCAGGGCAATATCAGAGAACACTGGCTGCCAAATTCTGGAGACCGGAAGGCAGCTCCTCTGGGTGATTTATACCGTTTAGAAGAATTTTTCGTAACTAGATCGAGTGAGTGTGTAATATGAATGAACCATCAGCAGAGATGTTTCATCAGCAGAAAAGTGAGAAAGTGTTTGGGGGCATCACCCGGTGGTACTGAGTGCTGCCTGGCCTGCGTCCAGCCCTCTTTGTGTGTGTGTGTGTGTGTGTGTGTGTGTGTGTGTGTGTGTGTGAGTGCGAGGGAAGCAGTTGGCTCAGTAACAGTCCTCATTAACTTTGCTTTATGAGTGCGGTGGGATGTAGATTGCTTGTACCACAACACAGGCTTTTTTCTCTTTTTTCTTGTTCTCTTTCCGTCTTTGACCTAGTGTGACTGGATAGTTTACATACATGGCAATTGTGCTTGTGTGTGTGTGTGTGTGTGTGTGTGTGTGTGTGTGTGTGTGTGTGTGTGTGTGTGTCTGTGTCTGTGTGCGCACGTGTTTATGTGTGAGAAAAGAAGATTTTCAGACATCACATTATTGCCCAATGATCCCCTCACAGTTTGTCATTCTTTTTTTCTCTCCCTTTCCCTTTCTATTTTCCCAGAGTCATTTCCACACTCACATGTTCTCTGACGTCTGTAAAGGGAGGGAGGGGGGCAGGAAGCGGGGCCAGGGGGGCAGAAGTTGTCGTGGTGACAGACCCAGCTCATCTTCCCTCTGTTATAGGATCTGACATAGGGGAAAAGTAGTGATGTAGCAATATGAGAGTAAATATTAACACAATCTCAACACAAACACAGACACACGCACGCTCATGGAAGACTTCCGACTCCCACTCTGACTTGTGCTCTTTCCTTCTTGTTTTTTATTTCTTTCTTTTGTGAAATTCCCTGCAGGAAATGATGTGTGATGGCCGAGAAACGATAAGTTATGAGCATATTCTCCTTCACGTTCTCTTCCTGTTATCCAGTGCTGTGTCATAGCAATCATTTGGACTTTTGTTTACATTGGGGTGTGTGTGAACGTGTCTCTGTGTTCCTGACAAAAGCAGCAAAAATGCGTGCGCATTTGTGTAACGTGAGCGTGTAATCTGATGGCCTAAGAGCCTCAGTGTTTTGAAGCATTAAAGAACAGGGTAACACTAAACACTGTGGTTTATTTACTGATGCAGGCGAAAGTCGGAAACATGCCCCTTTTTTTATCAAGGTATGTGTTCCATCTTATTTAGGCTGGTGGAACTTAACACCGGCTCATAATGTCTCATAACACCAGCTAAATTCAATAAACTTGCAATGATTTATAGGTCATACACGCATGCATACGCACTCACACACACACTGACACATACACATTCATTTTTCAGGTCTAGACAGGACATTTTAAAGGGCTTTCATGCTAGCTGACCTACTCAGTGGCTCCACAAATAATCTGGGGAATTGCCACTGGCTGCCCTCCTGTATAGTACAGTCAGCGAGGACACATTCAGATCTACCAGAATGTGACTGATACATTGAGCATGTGCGTGGTGGGCATGTTTATATATCTTAGTGGGGACCAAATTTCTCCACGAGAATAGGAATACCTGACAAATACGCTATATGGTCAAAATTATGTGGACACCTGACCTTGTTGAACGTGCCATTTTAAAGGCATGGCGTCGATATGGAGTTTCCCCTCTTTGATGCTATAACAGCCTCCACTCTTCCGCGAAAGCTTTCCACTAGGTTTTGGAGTGTGGCTGTGGGGATTTGCCCATTCAGGCACAAGAGCATTAGTGAGGTCAGGCACTGATGTTGGGCGAGGAGGCCCGGTTCCGAAGGGGTTGAGGTCAGGGCTCTGTGCAGACCATTCCAGTTCTTCCACTCCAACCATGGCAAACCATGTCTTCATGGAGCTCGCTTTGTGCTCAGGGGCACTGTCATGCTGGAACAGGTTTAGGCCTCTTAGATCTAGTGAAGGGAAGTCTTAATGCCACAGCATGGAAAGACATTCTATACAACTTTGTGGCAACAGTTTGGGGAAAACCTACATATGGGAGCCATGGTTAAGCATCCACATACTTTTGGCTATATAGTGTATATTCGACCTTCCTGGAACATTTGGCTTGTCCCCATGAGGCAAACTGCTTTATTACAAAAAAAAAAACCTTAAAGGGCCAAAAGTTGGGCACAGAGGTTAAGGATAGGGTTAGATTTGGACCATAGCTGCATTATTATCTGCATAAATGCCAATGGAAGGCTCTCACAAGGCTAGTAAAACAAATGAATGTGCATGTGCGTGTGATGAGCCTGGATTGTACTTCTCATGTGTCATTAATGGACATTTGTTTACACTTGTTATATATTACTACTAATGTGGTATGAAGTAAAGACAAACATTCAACAATTCTCAACACATTAATCTCACCAATCTAACCACTGCAATACTCACACTCACGCACACACACACGCACACACGCACAAATACGCACACACACACAGACTCTGCTGGTCAGAAGGACACGTTCACTGCTGCCAATGCCAGAACATGTATATTTATAAATGTATGATTTATCTACCTAGAGTTTGCATGTTGGCCTGGTGGAGTGGCTGCACCTCAACAGTAGCTCTTAAAGTTAGCTTTTTAACCACCTGTATAAAGTCATTAGGAATTTAATTAGTACAATTAAACTTCTGCCCTCTAGCCGGAGGTGATGCGAGTTCAAAAGAAGCTGTTAAAAAGCACGGGTGTACAGAAGTGCATGTGTGTGGATGGAGGGATTTTGTAAATGGTGAGAGAAGGGGGGCCTTTTCGCTGAACGTGGGGGTCTGACTGTGTGTGTGGGCAAGAACCTACATTAGGTGTGTGCAAACGTGTCTATATGAATGTGTGTGTGTCATACTGTAATGAGGTAGCAGGATGTCTGGACACTAACTGCTGCCCACCTGTGGCTCACTTCCCCCATGAGGAGGGTATGAGTGGCAGTGTGTTTGTGTGTGTGTGTGTGTGTGTTGGGATAGAATGACATGACAAAACTAATGCACTAATGCGTCTGCTCCTCCTTCGTGGGTTTTAAGTGATCGGTGATTGACCATGAGGACCACACAAAAGCAGTTTCGCAAACACACACACACACACACCTTTGCCACTGCTTGATTATGGAGTTAAACACACTCAGCCACCCAAGAGACCCCCATCAGGGCAGAAAGAGAGAGAGAGTTCTGGAGTGACTAACTTCACTCTTTCTTTTATTCTCTTCCCAGCTGTGTCTTCAAACGCGCCTTTGATGTGGGGAAATTAAAGGAGAGAGTGTGTCAATATCTCCTGCCGTTCCTCCGTTGCTCCTGCACACTCATCTATTTCCTTCCCTCCATCTCTCTCCCATGCTCACTTTCTTCTCTGCCTCTGACCTAACAAACCAGAGTTGACCTCTCTACCACACCCTCGTGTGTACGTGTGTACGTGTGTGTGTGTGTGTGTGTGTGTGAATGAGACAGTGAGAGAATTAACAATTATATGTGAGCAAAAATGTGTGTACATAGGTGTCTGAGTATGCGTCCTTTGTGAATGTGTGTGTGTGTGTGTGTTTGTCTAAAACAGTCTTAAGTGTTATAATGGTATAATCTTCCATATTGGATACATGTGTAAAGCTGAATTAACTTTCTCTCTGTTTCTCCCTCTCCCACTCTCTGGAAACTCCTCGCTGCCTCTTTTCGCCTCTTTTGCTCTACTGGATGTGACTGAGTGTTTCCAGAGCTGTGTGTTGGTATATGCTAAATTTGCCCCCTCTCTCTCTTTCTCTCACACTCTCTCTCTGTCTCGTGGGATCAAGGATAATGTTTGTCTGTCTTTCTGTTACTGTATGATACCTATAGACCATGCTGCTGTATCCAGACAGCACACCTTTCCCCTAATCATTCTTTCAACCTGGAGAGAAAGACTCCCAGGAAAAGGGGATTAAAAGTGAAAATTAAAAAAAAAAAAAATCTGAGTCTGAAAAAGGTGTGTGTGTGTGTGTGTGTGTGTGTGTGTGTGAGTGTGCACGCTCCTGTGTAGTTCAATGTAAATTAGATTATCTATTTTAGAGTACATGGTGTATTCAAATGAACTGTTTATTTATACACTTGAGGTTAAAATAAGTGAGAGACAGAAAGAGTGGGTGCATGTAGAGGAGAGAGGAGAGCGGAGAGAGACAGGACAGCACAGATTGACAGATATAACATGAAACAATGGGCCTTTTAAATTTTTATAGAGATACACAGAGAAAGGGGAAGAGATTTGGAGATGAAAAGATAGAGAGAGAGAGATTGGGGCGATAGACACAGAGGAAGAGAGATAGCAGCCGGGAGAGATAGAGCAAGAGAAAGTGATATTGCCAGCACAAAAAACCCGGAATTGTACTATTTCATTTTTTTTTTTTTTTTGACATGGTGAATGGAGGGAGGGAGAGAGAGAGAGGGAGAGAGAAAGAGCGTCGAGGGGCGGGAGGAGGGCGAGCGCGGAGGAGAGAGAGAGAGAGTGTGTGTGTGTGTGTGTGTGTGTGTGTGTTTTTATGAATGAAGCACGGTGACTCAGGGATGTGTCATACTCAACGTCTTTATAAAAGGAAGTTTTAAACAAGCCTAAACATTTCACTGCGCGAAAAATCACTTACACTACACACACTCGCATCCCTCACTCCCTCTCTCTCTCTGTCTGTCTCCACACCTCTCTCTCTCTCTCTCTTTTTTGACCCTCTCCATCCTTGCTTGTGTTCGCAGCTTGCTGTGCTCAAGTCGCAATGTTCTAAAGGGAGAAATTAGACACTTTCTGCACCCACTCAGGACCCGTTTCTTTTCCATCTTCTCCTCTCTCTCTCTCTCTCTCCTCCTGCCTGACACGAACCACCGCTCGGACACTGAAGAAGAAGAAGAAGGAGAAGAAGCAGAAGAAGAAGTTCAGAGCACGTGACAAAGAGCCGGAACTCCATTTATTTATTAATTTTTACGCTCTTATTTATTTATTTATCTCTCTCACTATTTATTTGCAACCTATTTATTAGCTTACTTCAAGGATCTCCACAAACATGAAATGTAAGTGCTAATCATTTCTGTTCCCTCTTTCCTCTGTTAAATTTTCTTCAGTTATTTATTATTATTATTGTTGTTGTTGTTGTTATTGTTATTATGCCTTGTCGAGCACTTCTTGCATTTCTTTGCATCTCCATCTCTCTTTCTCACTGTGTGTGTGTGGGTGTGTGTGTGTGTGTTGCTCATACCTGTAATAATGTGCCTAATCATGTTAAAATATGCAGCCAGTTGTTCTTTATCTTCTTCTTCTTCTTTATTATTATTATTATTATTATTATTATTATTATTATTATTATTTAAATCACGATTTAAGACAGGGTGGGATGCTGGAAGTTTGATGGGCGTGTGTGTGTGTGTGTGGGTGTCAGTAGACAGGATTGACAGGATGACAGCAGTTCATTTAGGTTTATCAAGTCGACAGCAGAACAGGAACATAACATATAGTTCAATGCTATATTGCAGAGCTGTTTACTTTCACAGCACGACAGTAAACAGTACATAAAGTTTCCAGCTCCACTTGGCAGCGCTCATTTGAGCAGTCAGAGAATGTAGCCCGGCTTGATCCCTCCGCATGTGGCAACATGAGCGTGTTGTAACAGCAACACGCTGTTTCCGCCGGAACGAACCCGCGAGGATTTGTAAGAAGTGCGCTCGCGGGTGAGACGAGCGCACGTGAACCAATCAGTGTTTTCTTTCTTCCGCAGTGCTGCTCGACTCCTCCTCCTCGCTGCTCTTCTCCGTCCTATTGGCTCAGCTGCCGTTGTTTACGTCGGCGCTTCCCGCCCACACGCGACGTCCCCACGCCGATTTCGACAAGCTGACCAACCAGACGAGACATCTGCAGAAGATGACCCACGACCTGATTGTAAGTTGATTGATCAGCTGTGTTGGATCGGTTATGAATATTGGCGCTAAGCCAAGGCAGTATAGCAACCCTGGCAAAAAAAAAAAAAAAAAAAAAAGAAGTGAACTGTGTGGGAAATTCAGTCCATCCTCAGTTATGCTGATGGTGTTTAGATCTCAAATTGGCCTCATTCAGCATGTGGGATCTGGCTGAGCTACAGCAGTCTTTCTCCCTTTCTCTCTCCGAGCTCACACGAACAAGCACATGTGGCCTTTCAACTCATCTGGTCTGCATTAATCATGGTGAGAGCAGGGGTGGCAGATTGCGGCGGCTTTGAATCCGTGAGGGTGCAGATAACGCTCATTTCCATCAGGCTAAAACAACAGAGATCTGGACTCAGGCCCAGTACTGGCCATCATCCCAGACTAAACTTAACCTAGAACAGTAGTAAGCCCTAAACACTGAACCTCTTCGGTCGGCCCATGCCAGGGAGTCTTTCCACTACATGGTTGCTTCTTAGGTTTTTGAGTTTGGTGGGTCATTCCTTTTTAATCTGGAGCATGTGTCAGTAGGCGACAGGTTTTCGGTCAGGTTTTGCCAGGTTGCTAGGTGATTGAGGTCCGTAGCCTAGGGGGCACTGAACCCATTCATTCTGTACTTCCTTCACCTCTGAGAGGCCTCCCTGCCATAACTCCCTGACGGAAACATAAGCATGTCCTCCCTTGCGTTGCCATGGGTTTTCCGAAGGCCTGTTTACAAGCACGAGCGAGGCGAAACTTGAAAACTACAGTACAGTCTTCCATCCTGGCTGACTTGTAAAGGTGAGGCAGCACCCATAAGCATTGCTTTATGCAGCAGCATGTGGAGGGAGCGTGAAGGTTTTTTAGTTTCGGTTGTCTATAAGTGTCTGAGTCACGGCTCAGGGTCTCATTGATGTTCCTTGCCTCAGACAGCAGCGCTCTTGTGAAGCTCAGAAACTCTGACCTCATCCTCTTCTGCTAAGTTTGATTGTATCTGAGGTTATATTGCTCCCTTTCATGGCTTTGAGAATGCACTCAGGTATGACCTGTAAGATCAGATCAGGGACTCTGTCACTCGCAGCGTATGCAGCACGATGAGATGCAGCCAGACTGATGCTAACCTGACTGTATATGTGCTTAAAGGGAGATTAGATGCAGTCATGTTCGCTGCGTTCGTTTGCATTGCTTTGTGCTTGTGCGCCAGATGTGAAGGCAGATCATTATCAAAGACACCACCTATGACAAAAGGCCCCCAGTCCACTCCAAGAAGTAGTTTGTTAGTTTTTCAGTCAGATTTATTTTGGTTCCTTTTCTTCTTGCATGGAGTTACACTTTACAGGGGTCAAGCCTAGGAAAGAAAAATAGTTGGGAGTTGATGGAAAGTCCCCACAAGAAAGCAATAAAAACGATGTGTGCTGGCTGCTGTGGTTGCACGCACAGAATGTGTTAATGTGTGTTAGTTTGCGAGGGTGTATTTACTCCATTCGGTGCTTGCCTGGCTGTGTGTGTGTGTGTTGTAAATAGCTGTGGGCTGTGTAGGTGTGGGATTTCTTGTTTAGCTTTTCGGTTGTCACAGCAAAGTGTTCTGATAGAAATCAGGTAGATTTATCACATTGTCATATTTGCATTCAGGAACACAGAAGGAGAGGGGGACAAAAAGCAATGGAGTGAGGTGAGGATCCAAGAGGATGTGCATGTGCGCGTGTCTGTGTGTTAACGAGGTACATATTTGGGGAGAAAAGTGGATCAGAGAACGCTATGGACGTGCAATGTCTATGTGTATGTCTAGTAGCAAAAATCAGGTTCGATGAAAATTAGAAGCAGTGACCCGGGAGCGATGAGTAATGAAGCAGTGGATGGAATGTGTGATTGGGTCTTTCTTAATGAGAGAAAGAAAACAAGGCATGGGGATATGTGAAATGGTTATGAAACAGCAGCAACGTATGAAGGAAATAACATGTTGAGACAAACAGTGAAAGAATGAAAGCTGACTTCACCACACTGTTGGCTGAGTAGCTCATGATGATGTTTTTCTCATCTGATGAAACCTCGATGACGCATAGTGTGCATTACACCTGTCACCTAATCAGCCGATCAGCTCTACTTATGTGCTTCTGATGTCTAAACTAGCTTATTTCCTGCCCATTAGTGGAGTAACTACATTTGGAGGCAACAAAGTTCAGCTCTTGTTTATGCCCTTTAAACACATTAACAAACAGGAGCTAAGAAGTTTATACAACCAAAACCAACCACTGAAGCCCAACAAGCTCTCCTGTAAATGTTTTGTCTCCCTCTAGTGGTCGGAATGGGGAAAAAAGAGGCTTGTTTTGGGTCTGTATGTCATTGCTCCTTTTTTTAGGCCTGACCCTGGAGTTTCCCTACATCCCAATGTTGTCTATTCTGCTCCAAGCGTCTTACTCATTGCATATGCTGTTATTCTTCCTCTACAAAACATCCTGTGGCTTCAGGTCACAAACTCTTCTTGTTGACTTTCAGAGGTTGTACCCTGGTGAACTCTCGGTGACTCTGATGCTCTGTAATTCTGTGGTATTGGTAGAGGATGCCTCCTGCTACTGATTTAGGAGCAGGAGGCATCCTCTCTAGGTTGCTAATTCTAGCACTTTGGTCACTGCGAGCTGTTCTTGGGTCAGGGCTTGGAGGTCGTCTCTAAGCATGGGAAATTCTGCACCGTGCCATGACGTTGCTTTTGTGGACAGCATTTTCCTTGTGAACATGTGTTTTATCTGTTTACTGAAGGCATTTCTCTCCTTTTGGCCCTCTATTTCAGAATGACCACAAGGGTGATCCGGTGATCGACCACCACAGGTTCAAGTCTCTTCCAGCCATCAACAGCAGAGCCAATGACCTCAGCTCACTGGAGGTAAACTTCCAGCCAGAGTCTGTCTGCCTTGTGGTCTATCAATCACTTAATTTTGCACATGCTTACACCGCTCTTGACTGTTTGTGAGTGGACAGAAGTAGCCTGGTTGCAGAATTTTATATGTAATTTAAAGTAACTATATATGTCATTGTGGTTATGAAAGCAAAAGAGTAATAGTTTGGTTATGAATTTAAATGTACCTAATCTAATGGAACCTTTCTCTTTTTTTTCCCCCCCAGTTGAAGCCTACGCTTTCTCAGCTCCATGCTGACTTCAAGACTTTTGAGCACCATTTCGAGTGGCTGAACAAGGTGTCACAGAAGCACCATCACTCCTCGGCATCAAAGCTAGGCGAAATGATCACGCATATTAAGAGTCTCAACAGCCTGCTACAGCGCCAGGTAACAGAAACACACCACACACACTGTATATCTGTAAGCACTGTAAAACATGGTTTACAGCCTCAAGCTCAAGGCATAAATAAAAAAAAATGAAAATAAAACACCTCCGTAGGTGGCATCATAGCATTCAGTCTCCTTTGACGTCCGTTTCTACGTGTCTGTTTTCAGATACAGCAAGTGGACGCCCCTCGAATCTCTGTACCTCCTCCATCCCTCCCTCCCCAACCCTCCTCCCAGTGGGAGATGAATCAGTCTTCACAGGTGCTTCTTCAGAGGTTCAGGCTTTTCTGTGATTGGGCGGTGCGTGCTTTCCTCAGCCTCAAGTCCAAAACGCAGGCATGAGGACTGCTGTCAATCCCGCAGCCAATCACGACCCACCATTTCAACACTACAGCAACTGACCATTCCTCTGTCCCTGTATGAACTACCAGCCTGGTGCATATGTGAGCTGATCAAATGGCAGCAGCGTTATCGTCACTGATCTGTAGTCATTGGCACATTGAAACCACAGCGCAAACATGAGAACTCCACCTGTCTGCCACAGCTGTGAGTGTTTGGACTACAGCGACACATCACTGCCAACAGCCTGCTTCTGATCATCTGCATAATTTCATCTAAATTTCACTTTCTTCTCTCGCTCGTCATTTAAAAAAAAAAAAAAAAAAAATTCAACCTATTCATTATTTATGTATTTATTTATTTATTGAGCGGTTATTTAGTTATTTATTTGGTGTCATTATTTATTTGATTCTTTTAGGGGAAAAAAACACCGTCATTTTCTTTACCAGTTATGTTTAAGTTTAAAAATAAATTGTACTGTCTTCCTGTTTTCCCACCTTTCTCTCGTTCCTATATTATTGTCTTCTAGCCATTCTTCCAAAAATCTGTTGATATGCCTCCTATTTAACAAATTGTATTCTTCCTCGTGTCTTTTTTTTTTTTTTTTTTTTAATTCAGGAGGCATGTGTTCTCGATTGTTACCTAGATTATTTTTGCCACTAGATGTAGCAATATTGCTGGGTTTATAAGGTGTCTCTTAAATTAGCAAATGGGGAAAAAAGTGTCACAAAGCACTGACCTACACCATTGCTGCCTTTTTTCTCCTTTTTTTTTTTTGTCTCCTTCTTTGCACAGTATATTTGGGTTTGTGTTTTGGATCCTCTGATTCAGAAGATGTGCTTTGACGACTCACCTGTTCTTAAGCAATGTTAAATCAAAGAAAAAAAAAAGAGAAACAACCCAAGCCTTAAAATACTATGTATTGTGATATCGTGATTATTTGGTAATGTACAGGTGTACATACATCATCCTGAATGTAAATTGTTATGTACAGTGCAAATGTGTATTATATTATAGTTTTCTATGATATAAGGCCCCTTGCTCTGGCAATTGTATCGCAATATCAAAATTATTCTCTTTTGATTTTTTTTTTTTTAAATTTTTTTTTAGTATTTTGATATACTATTTATTATGTTTTCATGTTATTTATTTTCACTGAAGAGAAGCAAGCCTTCTGTAATTTTTATACTTTTATACTACTTATAATCAGACTTTATCATTGCTATTGAAATTTTAATGTTCAACCGCATTGTGTCACATGCTGTAAGAGACATTGCTGTTTGACAGAAAGGTGTCAAGAGTGTGTCAGATTCAATAAAGGAGTTAATAGCAACCACTATTGCACTTTTCTTTTTTCTTTTGTCACTTTTCAGTAGTTAAGGGCTGAACTAATGAAACAGGGATGACCTGTTTTTATTCCATCCATTGAGGAGCCACTGCTGGTTAAAGGAGGAACCCTGAGGCTATATCACAGGTTCCTGGTCCTGGAGTACCCCCTGTCCTGCATATCTTAGTGTCTTCCCTGCTCCTAACACACCTGATTCAACTAACAGCCCTTCTTCAGGTGAAGATCAGGAAGCAAATACTAAAATGTGGGTTAAATAGGGGTTACTCCAGGACCAGGGTTGCGAGCCTGCACTTTAGGCCACGCCTCCCTGCCGCAAAAAACTACATTTCCCAGAAACAGAGTAATAGCCGCACAAACGCCTTTAGCCTCCCTTATGCGGTAATTCTTATTCTGTAAGATGTAAATAATAATGCTATATGGTCAGATATGAAGATTATTATAAGTTTACTGCCTCTTGGGTAATATTTGAAGATATTCAGTATCAATTTATCAGCGTTGATGTTGTTGACCAATAGCAGGAGCGCGTTAGGAGGAACAACGGACCAATAGCGTTCGTCGTTGCTGAGAGCCGGAAGCAGGCGGGTGACTGTTGGTTAGTTTGCGCTCGACATTATTGTTAAGGTTGTATGGACTATCACTGCGGACTTCAGACCCCCGTTTCAATACATCAAAACTGTTTAGTAAAACTAATCATTACAGGCAAGTGATATATGCATAGTGAATGTGCAGAAATATCGAGAAATACTGCGACGCTTAAGAAAGCAGGACGGCAGGGAGATGGATGCGGGAAGGCCGGCTCGTGACTGGACAAATCCATCCACACATCGCTAAGAGAGGAAGCAAATGATGATTTCTACAACATTATATACTGTGAGGGTGAGTTTGCGTGTCTGGCATTTGATTTGTTTTGTCTTAATCTTGGGGATTTTCATTTCCCCGAGACAACGCAGCAGGGACACTGATACAGAACAGGAGGGAGGGACGGAGGAGGAGGAGGAGGAGGGGGAGGAGGAGGGAGAGGGAGTTTAAAGGGGAACTCCTGATCAGTGATCAGTTATTAGCCAAATTATTCCTAACATTTCACTCAGTCATATACCTTACTCCTCTTGTGATAGTCTGTTTAGGTCAGGTAAAGCACAGGTTAGAACTTGGATTGTCTTGGATGTGGTTTTAAAATGTATGAAAATGCTATGAAAGTCCACACATTATATTTGTCTCAAACACATGGATCATGATTTGGGCGAAACATGTATTAATGTGACTAGCTCAGTTCGTATTATGCTTATCTGTACAGTTCTGGCAACTGAAGTGAAGAAGTTACAGTACTCATTTCAGCTTGGATACACAACATCAGCAACACTCCAAACATCTAAACATCTGCAATGGCTTCTGTCAGTTTGGAGGCTCCACAAGACTGGTAATCTGCACTACGACCCAGAGCGTCCTCCTCTGCTCGTAGGGTACAATGGCCAACTCTGTTGCTACCCTGGTAGTCCAAACGGAGCTTCTTCCCAGCCAGACTCCCTCGTCCCTCTCTCCTTTTCCATCGCTTCTTCCCTCAGTGGAAGAGGAGGATAACGATGAAGAGAAAGGTGGAGATGAAGAGAAAGGGACAGAAACTGTCGTGCTTACGGGAGTCGAGATGGTGACATCATCGACGTCTCCAGGGGCGATGGGGTCCCAAAATCCTGAACACCCCTTTCAGTGTCTAGATTGTGGGAAGAGTTTTAAGTGGTCTTCCAGGTTGGCACATCATCAGCGTAGCCATAACAACGAGAGGCCATATCGCTGTAACCTCTGCCCCAAGGCTTTCAAAGGCTCATCTGCTCTGCTCTATCACCAGAGGTAAGATGTTAAATGGTTCACTTTACAGATCTGAATCATGAGTTAATGTGATTCATGTTCTTCCAATATCATGCTGATATAACCTCGAGGTGACACTGGAGCTCTGCTCTAAAGACTTCAAGAATCAACAATGCCCACCAGAATGAATTAGATTTCTAATAAGGTTTCTATACACTTTATTCTAGGTCTCATTCAGGAGAGAAGCCTTATAAATGTGAGGATTGTGGTAAAGCATTTAAGCGCTCATCTCTTCTCCAGGTGAGCAATACCTGCCAGTATCAGGGTCAGCAGGGTCTTTGCTAAGATTCCATAATAGAAACATTTTGCCTTTGATGATAACTTTACTTTGTTATTAGGATTTAATGAGAGCAAGAGGAAAGAGCAGGTGTTATGCTGCAAATGAATTTAGGGTTTACTTTCTGTTAATTTTATTTTCAAATCTAGGTTCATCGCAGTGTGCACACGGGTTTGCGTACCTTCCAGTGTCCCTACTGCCCTCTCACCTTCAAGTGGAGCTCTCACTACCAGTATCACCTACGCCAACACACAGGCGAGTGCCCTTATCCGTGTGACAGATGCCCCAAAGCCTTCAAGAACTCCAGCAGCCTGCGTAGGCACAAGAACGTGCATTTGGGTGTCAAGCCTTATGTCTGCATGGTGTGCAGCAAGGCTTTCAGCCAGTCAACCAATCTAAGGCAACACATGCGCATACATACGGGCGAGAGGCCATACATCTGTGGTGAGTGTGGTCGCAGCTTCACGCACTCCTCCAACCTGGCACTTCATCGCAACTCTCACATAGAGGTCAAGGCTCAGGGCGGGGGGAAGACAAGAAAGGCAGGGTCACGGACGAATGTGGAGGTGGTGCTCGAGGGGGCGACCTCGGACGATTTGAAGGCGGTTGAAATGACATTATCGGACATGGTGGGCCTTGTAGGTGGGCAGGAGGGGGGAACTAGTCAGGTCTTCCTGTCTCACCATGTGCCCTCGTCCTGTACGCCATCCTCGGCTGAAGGCAGTCAGAATGTCCTGACAGCCACAGGCGCAGAGCATGTACAGGTGAGCATGGAGGAGTCAAGGGAAACAGGTGCTAATGTGTTGTTGTACAGCTGCGGCAGCTGCAACGAGACATTCGGAACCCAAACACACCTGGAAGAACATCAAGCCTTGCATCTGCACAGCCTGGGGACGGGGGATGGGGGCGAAGACATCAGAGGTGATGGCATAGAGGCTCAGGGAGGTGGGGTTTCATTGGTTGGGATGGCCCCCTTGTTGGCGGACTTTGAGGAGGTGGTGGAAACCACGACAGTGTCAGAAAGTGGGCAGGGGACAGAACTACTTGGATTGGGTGGTATTGGGGGTGGATCGGGTCAGGTTCAGTATGACTTGCTCCAGAGCTTCACCAGCTCTGTGGCCCAGATGCCCTCAGATGACACCACGTCCATAGTGGACACGACTGTGGCTACATTGTCTACAGAGTGTGCCTACTGTGGTAAAAGCTTCAAGAACAGCAGCTTGATGAGCAGACACGTGGCACAGGTGAGTGGTACTAAATGATACTGAGGACAAGTCACGACCTTCTATCCAGGTTAAGACTGAATAGGAGAATCTGATAATACTAAGGATACAAAATGGGCAGAAAGCTGCAAGAATAGCAAAATGATTGTTGTTATTTTTACGTGTGAAATTTTGTCTGGATTGTCCTTCAACCAGGTGCACCCTCTGGCGCTGTCCCAGTCCAGATCTCAGTTCAGCTGCTCTGTGTGTGACCGCTCCTTCCCCCTGCTGTCGTCCCTTCTTACCCACCAGCTCTCGCACACTGAGGAGCAGAGACTGCTGGCCGAGGCAGAGGCTGAGATAGTCTGCCCTCCCTCGCTGTCCCTATCACTGCCTCTGTCTTCCTCGTCCTCTGCTAAGAGAGAGGGGGAGGAGGGGGAGGGAGAAAGGGAGATCCAAGTCAGCCTCATTGCTGTCACAGAAGAGGGAGAGAAGCAAGCTGTGAAACCAACCAACAGGGCATCAGGGAAGGCTGGAAGGAGAGGAGGCGGGAGCAAGGGCTCTGCTGCAAATAACGGTGAGCTTTACTGAGTTCACCAAAGACGAGTGGATGCTGATTTACTCTTCAACTGACTTGCATAAATCTGAATCTGGTAAAAGGATTTGGGAAACCAGTAAATGCTACCATGACGCGCATTGTGTTTTATTTGCTAGCAAAAAATATGTTGCAACATCCATCAAAGTTGGCAGCTTCATTCTACTTTGGTTATGTAACATCAAGGCAAAATTGTTTCCTAGGAGTTAAAGATGGTTTTATTCCTGACTGCAAGTAATTCCCTGGCTCATATCATTTTTGATACTTCTCAATGTCACCTTTTTTTTTTTTTTTTTTTTTTTTTTTTTTTTTTTTTTTTTTTTTTTTTTTTTTTTTTTTTTTTT
>CM040975.1:22424397-22482007 GCA_022985145.1 Pangasius djambal | reverse complement strand
CTGTCCATACATCAAAGGGTAAACATGCAGCCATGCTTCTTAGGCCAAATGATTACAATGACAAAGTAGGTAATCACATTAAGACGAGAATTTGGAAGGATTTGGGGTTTCTTTGAAACGACATTCATTCTAGCATTTGTTGATCAAATGTCATTATTTTGCTGATTTTATGTGACAAACCTCAGTGCAGGCCATGCTTTTCTTTCACCTGTTTACTTATAATTATTTAAAATGCAAATACAAATTCAAGCTTTCAGCTTCTTCTCTGTTGTGTGTGCAGGTGCACACAGGAGTGCGAGCCTTCCAGTGTCCCTACTGCCCTTTGACCTTCAAGTGGAGTTCACATTACCAGTACCATTTGCGGCAGCACACCGGTGAGCGGCCCTATGTGTGCCAGGAGTGTGGCAAATCATTCAAGAACACCAGCTGCCTGCGGCGGCACAGCCAGTTGCATTCGGGCCTGCGACCACATGCCTGCTCTGTGTGCGGCAAGGCATTTTCGCAGACCTCCAACCTAAAGCAACACGAGCGCACACACTCGGGTGAGAGGCCTTTCCAATGCGCGCAGTGCCACAAGAGCTTCACACACTCCTCCAATCTTCAGCTTCACCTACGCACACACTCCTCACGCAAAGACTACAAGTGTCAGCGCTGTGGCAAAGAATTTGTCATGCACTCCTACCTGCAGCGGCACCTGCGGACGCATAGCAGCGGCGGAGGGGCCACATGCACAAAAGAAGCAGGGAAAACCACTAAGAATGGCAGTGGGACCTCAGAGATGTCAGCTACTACTCTGAGTCTAAATATGAATGCAGGAGGAGGGCTCAGTTCTCTGTTTTCTAATGAAGGGAATTCCACCCTCATTCTCTCACCATCAAATTTGGACATTCCTCCAAACACGTCACAAAATTATTTTATGATCCAGACACCTACAGGACTACAGCTGATCCCGCTGTCCAATCCAACACCCACACAGCCTGTCCCGGCCCCTCCTCCTCCACCTCCTCCTCCTCCTCCACCACCACCACCACCACCACAACTGCCATCCCAGAACTTTCTGCTTCTTCAGTGCCAGTCCACCAATGGGAGCCAGCCGAGTCTTATTCTTGTTCCCACAGCGTCCAATACGAACACTCTTCCTGCTCCCTCAGCACCACAGCCCCTCCCCTTGGTGCAAACCATACCAGCACTGCCACAGATAGCCACTTTAGCTCCAGCCCAAACCCAGATATCACATTTTCAGCCACTCCAGACCCAGCAGAGGTTTATTTTAACCAACAACAGTGCGCCCCTCATCACTGCCCCACCCCAAAACACAAAAGCCATTACTAGACCGATTTTAGGAACGCTTAGCCACACCAGGAGCCCTAGACCCAGACGTGGGCGCAAAACTAAAACTCAGAAATCTGGGTCCTTGGTGCAGACAGGATCTGTCCCAGCAAGTCAAGGATTAGTTCCTTCCACTATTTCAACAACCACAACTGCTGCTTCTGTCGCATCTTCAGCAACCTTGCCCCAGCAACATAATGTTCTAACATCTGTGCCACCACTGAATTCAGATTCTGTACCTGACACACCCTCGGCCCCAGCGACTGTCACTGTATCAGCAGTGACCCCAACTACACCCCCAACGGAAAGCCACTGTATTTTGACAGGTGACCACCAAAATGCTTCTGCTGCAGAGGAAGTGCAGAAACTTCCAGAGCCACTACCAGAGGAGCGTTTTGTTCTGTGTTTTGAGAAGGAGACTGAGGCGAGAGAGCAAGGAGACCGGATGGAGGTGAAGGTGGAGATGAATGAAGGGGTGGTGGGAGAGAGATCGTATGTGTTACATTTTGAAGGAGAAAGTGAACAAGGGGAAGAAGGCAGTGAAGACAGAGGAGAGAAATCATACGTTCTCCGATTTCAGTCAGAGGAAGAGATGGAGGGTGATGGAGAAAAGGAGAAAACTGGGATGGTTTCTCTTAATTTGCTACAAGATTGGAGTAGAGCGAGGGAAAGTGAAAGAATAGAAGGGTTTGAAGGTGGTGTTGGGGTGGAAGAGAAAGCATTTGTTCTTCATTTCCAAACAGATGCTCCAAGTGATGAAGATGTTCCACCAAATGCTGGCTTTCCTGAAGGCCCTAGTGAAGAATTGGGTCTTTCTTGCCATCCTGCCCAAGCCTTAATGCCTCTTGGTGGACAGGAGGTTGTGTTTGAATTAGGCAGTGAGGCCAAAATAGATGCAGACACAGGCAGTGGGGAAAGTGTTCAAATGATTGCAGTCATAGAAGGTGGGGGCAGCAGTTCTGAGACAGGGGGCAGTTTTACTAATCCTGGGGGGGTCACTGGGACAGGAGCAGGGCAAATGGGGAGCATATTTCAGTTAGAGGGAGGAGAAGGTATTGTTATTATTGAGGTTAGTACCAGCAGTTTGACAGAGGGAACAGAAGGAGTTGCAGTAGGATTAAGGAACATGGACAAAGAAGGCACTGCATCACAAGAAGTGGCATCGGAGGAGCAGAAGATACTGGAAACTGAGAGCAGACTATCAGCCAGTGTGAACGGGACCTAAGACTAAGCTCAGAAGGAATCTCAGAATGAAGCCTGTGTATTGCTCTAAGACACACACATGGTCCTACTAACCAATGCACACTACTAACTACCAGCAGCCTGAGTCTTTGATGACACCAATTTTTAATGATGCCTTTTATGATCCAGATGACTAAATCTAAAGCAGTTATTTAGGCCTCTGACTTTCAGCTATCAGGAAAGTGAAATGGAGGGGGAAGCCATGCTTTATAGCAAGAATTGACAGGCAAATGCATGGTAAAATAGCTTTTGGTGCAATGGTTGATCTTTTTATGTTGTCCTCTTACTTCAGTCTCTTGGAGTGTTCTGAGCACTACCTAGAATAAGGTGAGAGTTACTCACCAGCCCATAGAGGGAGTCCTTTCATACACCACACACAACAGATATGAACTTTTTTTTCCTCTTTTTTTTTTTCTTTCCAAATACTACACTTAGAAGGTGAATTGAAGAGGAGTTGCTGAAGAATGTTGGACAACTGTAAACTAATATGCTGTCATGTTGACAGCCCAAGTGTAATATGAACAAGAACTGTGAATATGTCTATAGTCTGTTTAGTTTCAATATAATTGATATTAGTAAATTATAATATTCAACAAACGCTGTCATTGTCGTTTTTTAAGTGAATTCTGCACTTAAGAATAAAAAACAAACAATAATAATAATAATAAACCAAGCAAAAAAAAAAATATCTGTGCTATTTATAGCCCACTCTTGTCACATGTTATGTTATTTATTACATGTTATTGAGGTCGTGGTGTAGATGACCTCTGTGCTTGCGTGCTGATTCGGCTGATGCTCCTGCTGCCTTTACGCCGCTGTGCGATTCACGAACGCAGATAGGCTGAACGCGCGGTTGGCGTATAGCGGTAACACTGTAGCACTTCGACGCAGTGATAGCTTGTGGGTACTATGCACGCTTGGAAATTGTTTGAACCTTTATTCCTGAGGTAAGTAGGTCAGTCTCTGGCACGGTACACAGCACATGCAGTGTTTAAACAGGGGCCGTTTTCCATAAAAGGCTTTAAAAAAAATCATTCAGAAGGAAACCGCACAGCGCCAGTAGCTAATAGTCATAGCATACCACGCAAACCATACCAGTACTCTCATAAGCTTTTTATAGCACAGCACAACACGTCTCGTCTTCATGCAGATAACAGAAGTGCATTTTTGTGCATGCATGGTTGTTATTTGTATTAGAGTGGTTTAAATGCCATTAAATCCTCGCCTACGTGATCTTGTTCAACCCCCAGCTCTGTATTTGGTAATACACGATAATCTCTGTGGCCTAGCGTGGTCTTTAAGCAGGGCTATGTCCAGCACTGTGCGGTTTACTGACAAGGCTTCCAACGAGCTACTCAGTGATTATTCTCGTTTTCTCACAAATTGTGGTCAAACCTGAGAGAGACACAATTCACATCCATTTCACACATCCGAAAATCCAGTAACAGTAAAAAAAAAAAAAACCTTCAGTAGACTTTCAAATAGTATTCTGTTTATTCTGTCTCTTCAGGACCCAGCTTTAATTCGCCATTAAGGCTGAATAAGATGGCGCCCTTGGACCTGGGAAATGTAGTGCTGCGACCGATGAGAGAGGAGGATATTGAGGCTGTAAAGGCTCTTATAAAGGTATGTTTTTTTCCATTAAGATTTATTTTAGTTTCATTCGGATATCCTTGGCTTGTAAATACAAAAATAATTTAGTAAGCCTCATTTATCATATATAATTTCCTCTTTCCTTCACTCTTTCCCCCTTCGCCAAACTTCTGCGCTATTGTCTTCCATCTCTGCAGCAAGGATGTGAAGGGATGGAGAACCGGCTCATCCTGCACCTCCTTACTAGACCATTGGCGGTCCTCCTGCTCGCCACAGTTTCTTCTGTGCTCCGCTTTGTAGTGAACTCCTTTATGCTAGCCCTGTTTATCCCTGTTTTCCTTCTCATCGTATACCTCAAGCTCACCATCCCACGGTCCATGGGCATCCTGGGCTCCAGCAGACCGTACTGGGACTACCTGGGCAGCAGCTACCATTCTAGGTCCCAACCAGACCTACCAAACCCACATGCTGCCAAAGCCAAGCTCGTCACTGACCAGGAGAAAGCCAAACGTCGCAGGAAAGCCAAAGAGAAGTATAAGAGCAAAGAGGCAGAGAAAGGGAAGGCTGAAGACAGGGAGAAGGTGGATGAAGATGATCTAAAGGAACGGGCACGTGTTGCAGGGGAAGTGTGGGTCGCAGAGAGCGATGGTGAGGTGCTTGGCTGTGTTGCCCGAGATGGTTGGAGCCGGCACGGTGTGTACCGCATCTGTAGGCTGGTAGTGCAGAGCTGGTACCGTAGAGAAGGGCTTGGCAGGCTGCTAGTCCAGGGCCTGGAGTTCAGAGCCAAGCAGAGCGGAGTGCGCAGGGTCTATGCTCATGTGCCCTTCCCCTCCAATGTCGGAGAGGCCTTCTTCAGAAAACTGGGCTACCGGCTCCAGGGAGAGACTTCTGGGGTGGAAGGCGAAGAGGAGGAGGATTACGAGGAGCCAGGAAAAGGCTGGTTGGGCTTTCCAGTGACAAAGGTGTTTGTTAAAGACTTATGGGTGTGAATTGGCACATTTTTTTTTTTTTTTTGTAACTACAGCTTTGCCTGGAATCATAAAATAGTTACATAATTTGTGACATTACTGAAGTAGTTTCAGAAATTCTGTAAAATCACTACAGTGACTGAAACCCCACAACTTCTTTATTTAAAATTACGATATTTATTTATATAATTTATTTATTGTGACTTTTTTCCTTTGCTTATTTTTTCCCCTCTCTATTCAGTTTAATTTAAAATTTGTCATGTCATTTCAGATTTGAGTCCATTTTTATACATGTTGCTGCACTGTAACAGAATAGTACTGAACTGCCAGTGGTCTTTTTGTCTGGAAACTATATAAATAAATCTTCTCTGAGACTGGTTTTACTCAGGGGTTGCTTTTAATTATGTGGCATTACTAGTCATAAAATGGTTTTGATCTGAATGCACAGGTTCAAACTGAGCTGTGAGGGTGTCTTAAATATGAAAATGACTTGGATGCAGTCTTTACAAGATGTATAGCCTTCCGTTTCTCTCTTGCCAGGTAGAGATGTGCAGTCTGTGGTTCTGCTGTGGTAAACTGAGTGACAGCGATAGGCTTACTATAGATGTCAATAGAGATAAACACAAATGCTTGAAGAAAAGAGAACAAAGCATGCTTCATGTTAGGCTATACATGTTGCAGACTTTGTTCTAGCCATTAAACAGCAGTAAGCAAGCATATATGTATTTGAAGTTGAAGCATGCGGTTATCTCTCTACCTTAACCACACTCAGTGAAATATGTGTCTCACCTACTACCTCATTCACCACCGGATGTTTGTACAGTTATGTGTATGTGGTGAGAAGCTGCACCTGGTGCAGCAGTAAACTTCAGTGTCATGGTTTGAAAATGGGCTGATCTTCAGAGGCATGCCAGACAGAACTGAACTGAAGTACTGAACCAGAGATGGTTTCATTTCATTATCACTGACAATTGCCAAAATGATGGAATGGCCATTTTAAACTCTGAAAAAACACATGAATTAGTTTATTCTGCAGATTCCTTTTAGGAGGAGTCACACATGCAAATGCATGTAGCAGACTGTAGTGAACAGTGATGGAATTTGTGCTTTGGATATTACAAAAACCCACAAGATTTGATTCATTGTAATCAGACCTGGCTGCAGGTTTTAGTTTTGCACTAAACAGACCACAGACTTGAGTTGAGTAAGAGGTGTTTCTTACTCATTTCAAAGTCAGGTTATTTTCTAAATGGGTCACAACAGAGAGCTAGGTAATCAATGTTCACAGTTACTAAGGTTACTACTTCAGTATCTTCACTCACGTGAATTGGCACCATGCCTTGTATGGTGTGGGCTTTGTTGTTCTGCTGCACTGGAGCCCACATTAGTAAACACCTGCAAGTATGTCCCCTAACCAAAGCGTACCTATTATTGTCTTCAGGAAACAGATGCAAGTTCACAGCTCTGGAAAAGTGTGTTTGGAGCTGTGGTTGAGTTTGTCTGCACGACAGGTCTTTGGGGGTGTGTCTGTGTGTGTGTGTGTGTGTGTGTGTGTGTGGGCGGGTGGGTTTCGGAAAGAATGACTCTGCATTTCCTGCCCTAATTCGTTCATACGTGCTGTGCCAATTGATGCATTGAAGCGGCTGTTGTCCATAGTGTGTGTGTATAGGTGTGAACATAGAACAAAGAAAGAGGTGAGATGTGGCTGATCTGTAATATTCTCTGTTACTGCCAGCTACAAATTTTTAAAATACTAGGTTTGCTCTTCCTGGTATATAAATATATTATATACTTATTATTATTATTAGAGAATTATACAAAATTTTGACCTTACTTTGTGTTCAGCTTTCTTTTTTGCTCTCTCCACTGCTCTCTGTTATACAAATGCACACAGCAACCAGCAGTACAGCTGGACCTTTGAAAGATTTGTGGTCAGAGGCTGAATCGTGGGAGCAGACAGATGTAAAAAATCAGACATGCACTTTTGTCTTCTCTTTCTCTCTCTCTCTCTCTCTCTCTCGCACACACGCACACACACACACACACACACACACACACACACAGATCAGAGGGAGCTCTCTGGGAAACGGTGATTTCCCTGGCCACAGAGTGCATGAAAGGGTGAGTTAAAGTGAGACTCGATCATGATGCCAACTGTACTGAAACTAGGAAAAGGTTTTGAAAAAAATTGCACACAGTCACAAATTAGCAGGATACATAATAGCAGTGATATGTGTGCTTATGCATTCCATTGAGCACTTGTGACGTTATGTGGTCAGGCTGATTTTCTAGGCTCTCCTCTGTGGTAAAGAGGTCTCAAGTGAGTGCTTGAATGTATGTTTTGAAGGAGGAAGGTAACCTAGCTCTTTGGAAACACTTTTTTTTTTTTTTTTTTTTTTTTTTTTTTTTTTTTTTTTTTTTTTTTTTTTTTTTTTTTTTTTTTTTTTTTTTTTTTTGGAAGGTATTCTAGTTTTCTATTGGATTTACTTTATAGGGTGTCTATGGGAAAAATAAATAAAGGGGAAAGACCCAGGTAAAAAAAAAAAAGCCAGAATGCTGAAGAAGGTATAATGGGAATGATTAAAGGCCATGTGGGAAAAGTGAAGTGGAGGCTTCCTTGGTTGGGTGCAAGGGTTCTGGAAATTTCCAGCTTGCCATGGTTACGCCACAGGCTGTTTTGTGACGCACATCTGAGAAAAAAAGGTTACAAGACACGTCAAACACTTAAGAGACTAATATGTGGTCAAGGAACTTGCTATTGTGTAAAAAAAAAAAAAAAAAAAAAAAAATTCCAATCTTTGTAAATGAATATTTAAAACTTTTTTTTTTTTTAAATATGTAAAATAAATAAATGAAAAAAATCCCAGTTTTTGCAATTTTACGATGTCTGGCATGTGGAAAAAGAAAGTGCTATTGTATGTTCTTTCCAGTTCAATATTTAAAATAAATTTTTAAAAAATGTAAATATTTTAAACCAAAAAATCGAATCTTTGCAATTTTATGATGCCACGTCAAATTCATGTACAACTGGGGGAAAGAAATAAATGAATGATTTAATAAATAAATAGATACACTGATCAGCAATAAGATTAAAATCCCAACTGTGCTGCAAAAACAGCTCTGACCCGTTGACACATGGACTCCACAAGACCTCTGAAGGTGTGCTGTGGTATATAGCACCAAGTCTTTAGCAGCAGATCCTTTCAGTTGCGAGGTGGGGCCTCCATGGATCGGACTTGTTTGTCTGGCACATCCCACATATGCTTGATCGGATTGAGATCTGGTGAATTTGGAGCCCAATTCAACACCTTGAACTTTGTCATGTTCCTCAAACTATTCCTGAACAGTTTTTGCAGTGTGCATTATCCTTCTGAAAGAGCCTACTGTCATTAGGGAACAGCGTTGCCATGAAGGGGTGTACTTGGTCTGCAACAATGTTTAGGTAGGTGGTACGTGTCAGAGTAACATCCACGTGAATGCCAGGACCCAAGGTTTCCAGAGCATCACACTGCCTCCGCTGGCTTGCCTTCTTCCCATAGTGCATCCTGGTTACCTCTTCCCTAGGTAAATGACACACATCCACACCCGGCCATCCACATGATGTAAATGAAAACATAATTCATCAGACCAGGCCACTTTCTTCCATTGCTCCAGTTCTGATGCTCACATGTCCATTGTAGGTACTTTCAGCAGTGGACAGGGGTCAGCATGTTGCCGGTTCACCGGTTGTCCTTCCTTGGACCATTTTTTCATAGGTTCTATCCACTGCATATCGGGAACACCCCACAAGACCTGCCGTTTTGGAGATGCTCTGACCCAGTCACAATTTGGCCCTTGTCAAAGTCACTCAAATCCTTATGCTTGCCCATTTTTTCCTGCATCCAACACATCAACTTTGAGAACTGACTGTTCACTTACTGCCTAATATATCCCACCCCGTGACAGGTGCCATTGTGTCAATGTTATTCACGTCACCTCTCAGTGGTTTTAATGTTATTGCTGATCGGTATAGAAAGATAGATTGATAGATCTGTTCATGCACTGTGTCAGTCTATTACTCAGTTGAGAATTTATCTAGATATTGCCTAATGTTTGTTGTTTTACAATGAGGTTAGAACTGCTTTGTATAGCCCTTTAAATAGCAGTTGCTATTAATATGATTATCTGACATTGTCAGTTAGAATAAACTTCAGCCCTCCCAACTGTGTTTGAAAACTTCCATCACCCAATCAGGGACCCTCTTTCACCCAAGTGTATCAATATGTCACACGTTTTCTATACCTCCTTCTTCCTCCACTTCACTTTCAAAACTCTCACTCATTTTTGCATGACTCAACCACTGAGTTGGTTTCATCTTTCGGAATGATGAGCAAGCTGGACAGGTGAGTAAAAAAAAAAAAAAATTCATAATACTGAGAAAGCAAGTGTAAATGCTGCAAATGTACATCCCATAAAACCTGCTGCTGATGGAGAGTTCAGGAATTATTAAGAAAAAAAAAAATCAGTATTTAAAATTTGATATATTTTTTTATGAATGGAAATATATCTAATGATGTACGGCAATGCAATTTTCAAATGTTCTCAACTATCAGTGACAGAGGATGAAACTGAGAGTGCTAGATGTGTGTGTAGCTTTGCACAGTACAATCTCTATATCTCTGTATAGCTCTTGTTGTGTTGTAGCAGTTCCTACATGCATGACTGCACAGGCCATTTAAAGTTAAACCATTAGAGACATAAAGCCATTTTCTTGTCCATCTAACAAATGATCAAACTATTATTTTTTATTATTATTGTTGTTATTAATTATTATAACATCTATGTATTATTATTGTTATAAAATGACTTAGAAATTATTTACTATAAGTTACAATTTATTAAACATAATTAAATACATATTAGAAGTTAAATGATATTGTATTTCTATTCTATTTCAACATACATTACATTTACAAACATGTATCAATCATTTCAATCCACCTTTGACATACTGTAAATGTTTTCAAATTAAGATCTGTAATAATCTTACACATTTTTCTACAACACATAAGCGTCTTATGATATATTTTATTATTACTCATGATGAATAATAGTTTTTTTGGGCCATTGTTCTTTGCTGCAGAGTGCTGCTGACTCAGAGGAAGTTTATTTACCACTATAAGAATGTACGCTGGGCGCGTGGGAGGAACGAGACCTACCTCTGTTTTGTGGTCAAGAAACGCAACAGTCCCGACTCGCTCTCCTTAGACTTTGGACACCTGCGCAATCGCTCTGGCTGCCATGTGGAGGTAAGATGTGGATGGACAGACGCAACTGCAGGAGGAAAAGCGATTGCTAGGATAAAGTCAGTGCAATGCTATTAACCCGCAATTATCTTTGGTAGTTTGAAACAAAATGGTATCTCCATCACATGACTGCACTCCCACCTGGGCACATACAGTACATCTGCCATCAAAACAATCCTCATGTATAGATTTGGGGATTTCTCTATTTAGATTCTTCTAACAACAATGATGAGGACCATAAATAATGCATATCATCCTTTTTTCCTCCCCTCAGCTTCTCTTCCTGAGCTATCTTGGGGTACTGTGCCCAGGTTTCTTGGGTTCCGGTGTGGATGGTATCAGGGTGGCATATGCCATCACCTGGTTCTGTTCCTGGTCACCTTGTTCAAATTGTGCCCATCGCCTTTCTCGCTTCATGTCTCAGATGCCCAACCTGCGGCTGCGCATCTTTGTCTCACGTCTCTACTTCTGTGACCGGGAGGACAGTCAAGAGAGGGAGGGACTCCGGTGCTTGCAGAGGGCGGGCGTGCAAGTGACTGTCATGACCTATAAAGGTAAAAATAGAAAGATTACATGCACATACATTTTTTTATATGCCGGCTCTCTCTGATGCTTTTTTCAATAGCCTAGTGTAAATACATAAGCTCACCGGAATCAGACTAAAATGAGGTGGTGTGCAGGTTGGAGAGATAATTGGGTTTAGAAATACTGTCCAACCTAATTTCATGCAATTTCATGAATAAAGTTATAAGATGACTCTTAACCCCAACCAGGAAGCCGTCCCGGGTGCAGGCCATGTGAGGGGACCAGGAGGATTTAGTAGTCCATTCACATGGATAATAAAACCTTCTGGAGCACATCTATTTGATCAGTGATGGTCAAAATGGAGGCCTGTGTATTGTTTGCAGCTCATCAGATAAATGAATATTACCACCTCTTTGTTAAGTGGTTTGGTTTGCTGCATTTCCACAGTAAGAGCTGCCACTGAAATCTCTGTGGCTAATTACACATTGTGTTATATGTAGAGGGTTTCTGTTTATTAGTTACATTCATTCATGCAGGTTTGTTAAGATGTTGCAGCCCAGTGCACGAAAAAAAAAAGAAAACAGGAAAAGAGAAGAAGGACTGGTTAACTCATGAAAGTGTGTGGCAAAGTTCTTAAAGCAATACTGAATACTGATTATGTGTTGCAGTGTTTACACTTTGCGGGGTGGTGGGTTGTGTGTGTTTCCTTGGGGGCCTCTTTTTTTAAATGGTTACTCCAGGGCCTCGACAATATGTGCCGAGGGCCGGACCCTACACATAACCCTCAACTTTAGTGTTCACAGATTTTTATACAAATTTGCAAGCGTGAGAATGTACGTTTGTACGTCTGTGCCGAACTCTCTCTCCACAGATTATTTCTACTGTTGGCAAACCTTTGTGGCTCGTAAAGAGAGGGCTTTTAAGGCTTGGGACGGCCTTCACCAGAACTCTATCAGACTGTCCCGGAAACTACAGCGAATCCTGCAGGTAAGAATAAAAACAGTTCAGCTTTAGCTAATAAAAGGGCACTGCTGAGTTATTAGAACATGCAAGAGAATGCATTAGAAAATGTCATAAACTGCAACTTCATCTGCTCTCTGTCTGTGTCTTTCCAGCCTAGTGAGTCTGAAGACCTGAGGGATGGCTTCGCTCTGCTGGGCCTTTGATGACATTAGAGTTTACATGACTTATGATTTATGGTGCTGTGAAAACAAAATTCCTGAGACTTGAATCACTGAAACATTAATCCTCTTTGTTCTGAATAGCATTACTATTTTGATAAAGGTGTTTGGTAGCCCTGCGTGAGTGCTACTTTTCAAAATACTACAATAAAGTGTTTTCGTGTGACGCCTGTCTACGTGATTTCATTCAGCCATAACGGATATTCGACAAGAAGCGAATTTTTTTATTTATTTATTTTTTCCCCCGGAAATTTCAAACCATTATTTTTTTTCTCACAAAAACACAGTGCTGATGCGGAAGAATGTGGTGCGCCCATACACGGTGTACTACGACGTTAACGGTTCCGTTAACCCCCGAGACCAGGCTGCAGCAAACAAGCGGCTGAATGAAAATCCAAGATGGCGGCTGAGGTGGAATACGAGTCGGTTCTGTGTGTCAAACCTGACGTCAATGTTTACCGAATTCCGCCGCGAGCGTCGAACCGCGCCGTCAGGTAAAGCCGTGATACCTCCGAGCCATGACCTTCATCTTTACCGGCATCTTTCACTTCATCTTTTACCCTGGAGAACACATTGAGGCGCATCAGCAGCACGCCGTCAGCGTCATTAACCCTTTCAGTGCCGTCATGTTCTTGAGTGCGTGTCGTGTTTATAGTCAGTAAAATAGATGTTTATTGATGCCGCACAGGACTTAGGCCTACTAGCTATTACGCACAGGGATTGAGTGAGTGTATTAGGTGTGACTGAGCTCCTTCGTCTTCCCAGAGGGTTGGTGTAATTTCTCAATTTCTCAATTTCTCAGTGTATCTAGACTTGACATCACATGTCACAAAGCCTCCTCATCTGTGAGTGGAATGGACATGAAAAGAGCCTCAGTGCATGCTGCTCATGCTGTATCATCCTCATCACAGATTCACTGCACTGAACTCATGAGCGTTAGCGTTTTACTGGAGTGCGTAATCAGTAAGCAATGTCTCGCTAACACGTTTCACATTTGCGTGTGCGTCTGTGTGTTTGAAAGGATGTTTGAAGGCTAGATTGAGACATCGTGTTTACGTTTTCGCTTAATATGCTGACGTCAGTAGATTCCGGACAATGACTGGACGGCGGTGTTTGTTTAATCCTCTTCCTGGATGATGATTGGTTCATCTGCAGCTGCGTGGGAGAAGTGAGCAGACCTAGAGCACGTTTCATTGCTGAGTAATAAATGATTATTGGACAAATCATCCGAAGGGCATCAGAACGTGATATCTCCCATGTAGTAATCGGATATAAGAGATGGAAAATGAACCATAAAGTCGAGCGTGTTTTCTGGTGATTATTTCCTCATTTAAGCTATGACCACAACAGCTCTCTGATCGTCAGATGTTAATCATCACAAGAGTATGATGCCAGGATTTTCAGATTCCAGAATTAAAAAAGTGCCCCCATGGATGCACCTATTGTCTTGTACATGTAGTCAGTGGATGTTTTATAAACATTTTGTCAAGAGACTACAGTCCTGGAGTGGTCACAAGTTGATTCTTTTCATATAACATATCCCGAAATGTTTAATTCCTCTTAAACCACAGTGATTTGTCGACGGTTACAGGTTTTTTTCAGTCATGACAACTCTCGGAATGAATTTAACAACCTTTATTGATGGAAATCCCACTGCTGCCAAGAAGAAAAAGAAGAAGAAGGCTTTATTTGTCACGTATACATTACAGCACACTGAAATTCTTTTTCTTTTCATATCCCAGCTTGTTAGGAAGTTGGGGTCGGAGCGCAGGGTCAGCTATGATACAGCGCCCCTGGAGCAGAGAGGTCTAAGGGCCTTGCTCAAGGGCCCAACAGTGGCTGCTTGGCAGTGCTGGGGCTTGAATCACTGACCTCCTGAACCCAGAGCCTTAACCACTGAGCCACCACTGCCCAAGTGCCCGAGAGCGTTTACTGCATGTCATTGGCTATGTACTGTATGTGTGGCTATGCACAGTGACAATAAAGTTAAATCTAATCTAATGTAAAATGAAGTGTAGGTAGGTTTGGTGTGCTACGCCGCTGCTGATGCTGTTGCTGAGCAAGTACGAAGACATGTTCAGACGTAGAGATAAGAGAACCGTGCCGCTGCTGCTATACGGTACAGATAGATCTATACGATGGTGCCGGGGAGGCGGAGGGTAGAATGAGAAAATGTCTTAGAGCACACCGAGGCCATGCCTAGAGAGTTAGTCAGGATAATAAAGGGTCACTTAGATAGAGAAACATGGCAGACAGGCTGCGGCATCGGCGTCGAGGGAACCAGTGAGCGCACGTGTAGAGTTTCGTGGCTGTACTAGACATTAATTGACCATCACACTTTGTCCTTGTTTATAGTTACGTTTATTGTTGCGGAACATCCGTGAGACAAGTTAGTTCCCGTTATCACTTACGTTATAGCAGCTATAAATAGTCACTCTATCACCAGCCTCTCTTTTTTTTCTTTCTTGTGAAGTCAATAAGACAAAAAAATGCAGCTTGTTATGTTAAGTAGAAACTGGAAAGCGAAAACTCCTGGCAGAAAACGTACTGACCCTTACAGAGCGCTGACACTGGAGACTCATTCCAGCAAACCGCACAGTGTCAATGATTATATGTTTTTGTTGTTAATAATAACAACACACTGTGTTAATTTGTTTATTATTATTAGGCTTAACTCATGTTGATCTTTCACCATACAAGTCCCTGTGTATGAGCCATTACTATAGAAACAATAACATACTAGAACTAGCGCATTAATGTAACCCTATCATTTATGTTACAGCAAGAACTACTGTCAGAGCTGCACTGTTAAAGAAAATGAATCCACATCTTCTGATTAGTGAATTCAACTAAATCAACTGTGGTATAAATAAGTGCAGCCCATCTGTTAATATGTGCTGTTTGTCAGCCCCTTCTGCCTTTGGCTATTGGAAAGGGACCACCGTAGGACAAGTACTGCGCAGATGTTGTTTGGGTGGCGCACCGTTCTGAGCACAGCAGTGACACTGACATGGTAGTGTGTGTGGAGCTGGTACGAGTGTCTTAAACACTGCAGTGTTGATGGGATTTTTAAATGCCTCAGTGCCACTGTCGAGAAACAGACTACAAGCCAAAAATATCGAGCCAGCATCATTCTGTGAGCTGACATGGACATTGACGTAGAGCTAGTCCAGGGGTATTCAGCTAAAACATATTTATTACAGTTATTTCCTAGAGCTAGTAACTAAGTAACTCGCATGACTGAATGATGACAACAGCTACCATTTTTAATATGTAACCATTAGGATTAGTTTATAGCTATAAATAAGACGGTTTGACGTTTTTATGTTTTGCTTCATAGTGATGTTTCATGTTTATTTGCCTAGCACCATTTCATTCTGAACAGATGAGGCATATCTATTTTGAATATGATGTGAGGAGAATAAACACATACTTCTCTGTCCATTCATCTTTAAACATTTTAGGATTTTTTTTTTATTTTTTTTAAACAAACCATGTTGTAAGTTCATTAATCAGATCAGAGAGGGTAAAAAAAAAAAATCTATGAAAGTCTGTGAAAAATCTTTCCTTTCCCAACTAAATATCTCAATATCTTTAGCCCTTTAAGTAGTCTCTGGTCTGATGAGCTTCCTTCAGTTAAATAATTTACATAAATGCCTCTGATTTGAAACAGAGGATCTGCTGCAGAAGCTGAGCTTGTTTGTAAAACTAGAGTCACTCAACTATGGCCATTTTTTTTTTCACTTGTTTATCAGCTCTGCTGCAGTTTTTTTTTTTTTTCCTTTCTTCAGTATTTTTTTTTAAATCCACTGAAATACTTTGCTGTGTCTGTGTCTGCTAGTTGATGCCCCCTGGGTTAGAGAATAATTGTGCATGGACAGAGATGACGCTGGTAGTTTATCTTATTATGGTGTATCTAATAAAAAGTGGCCAGTAAGAAAAACCCTGGCAGAGCTGTGCCTGATACATTCGTCCAAGTGATACTCACACTAACATGGAACTACCATGTCAGTCACTACACTTACTAATGACAACTCCCATAATCATCTGGTTGTGTGGTTGGTTATTTGTTTGTGTCTTGCAGGGCAGCTGATTGGAAGTTGGACGCTCCTGACTGGACAGGCCGAATGAGAGTGACGGCCAGGGGAAAAGTTGCCTATATTAAACTAGAGGATAAGATCTCAGGTCAGAAGAAGATGTAGAACCCAGTAGTAGCATACACGCACACGCACACACACACACGTATGACTCTCGAGACAGGTTAGCAAATCCAGTACAGCTAAGGGGTACATGAATTTGGCAAACTTGTACTGAAGAAGCAGATATGATCGTAGACTGGAACACAGTAAGGAAGCCATTCGGTATATAGCTCAAGGCTTCACACTCGTGAGTAAATGGTGTATTTATAGTCTGTGTAGGATGCGTTCATTTGTTTTTTCTTTTCAGAATGACAATAGTCTGGAATACTCTGGAACCTTGTTCTGTTTTCATTAAAGATATGATAACATGATATCAGCATATGCAGAAATAAATGGTGGGTGATTAAAATATACTTAAATTGCAGCACCTGGAAAATACGGATGATTTTTTTCAGCTACCGTGTCATCCTCCTTTACCATCACCCACTTGCTATTTTTAAAAGCATGTAGTGATCCATATTAGCAGTACATCAGGCACTAAGGGCAATCGTTAATCTACCTTATAATTACTGATACACATCTGGGTCAGCCCCAAAATGAATCCGGAATGATGAAAAACAAGCAAAGGAGAAATATAATAAGAGCTTTTTGTAATTATTTATTGTTTTAAAGTGAAAACTGTTTTTTTTATATAATTGGGGGAGTTAATTCCTTGTTTTGGGGCAAGAGTAGAAAGAGGATCCGCTGGTTAATGCTGTTCCATCCCATCCTGTAGGGGAGCTGTTTGCACAAGCCCCGGTGGAACAGTATCCTGGTATTGCAGTCGAAACTGTAAGTGACTCAAGCCGCTACTTTGTTCTTAGGATTCAAGATGACAGCGGTGAGTTAGATGGCGTTTTATATTTTCAATCTGAATAAAATACCACCTCTCAAAATTAGACATCAAATCACCCCCCCACCCCCCCCTCCCCCCTTCTTTCTTTTTCAGGTCGTAGTGCCTTCATCGGCATCGGATTTGGTGACCGGGGAGATGCGTTTGATTTCAACGTGGCTTTGCAGGATCATTTCAAGTACGTTTCTTGTGTTCGTATCATTTTGATTTTATAACCCATTGGGTCGGGTAAGTAGATTATGGCTCTAATGACTCTCTCTAATGGTCTCCGTCTCTCTCAGGTGGGTAAAGCAGGATAATGAGTTGAGTAAGCAGGCTCAAACTCCAGACTTGGGCCCTAAATTAGACTTGGGTTTTAAAGAAGGTCAGACCATCACTCTTAACATTGGGGTAAAGGCTCTTTATTTTCACATTATCCTACACACATTTTCTGTTTTCTGTAATAGAGGTCTCATGTACTGTATATTGAATAGATTGAACTGAACAGCAGTGTGATTCTTAAGATTACGTTCAAGCTCAGACATTTGAAAACGAGGCTTTCAATACATAGAATATTATTTATTAATTTACCTCATCCCTTTAATTTTTTTTATCCAGCAAAGCAAAAAGAGAGACAAGTCCCGTCCACAAAGTTCAGGTGGCTTTGGACTGCTTCCACCTCCTCCGAGTGGCAAAATTGCTCCGCCTCCTTTAGTCACCTCCACCAATAACAACACAGAACCACTAACGAGTGGTAGCAACGTAGGTATGTTGTGATTTATTCTCAGGTCTGAGAGGCTGTCAGACTCTGAGCTTAAGTGGATCTGGTTTTATCAAGCCCACAACCTGGAACCAGGTTTCCACGTTTTAATAATGGACTTAGTGGTACTCCACAGGATATTCAACGTTTGGGATTTTATTTTATTAATAACCTGATTGATACTTTTCCTGAGCTACGTCCCAGGCACATTTTGATAGCTCCTTGGTCTTCATGATGCTGTTTGTTGAGGTCTGATCTCTAACAAACTCAGAGGCCTTCCAGGAACAGGTGTATTTATACTGGGATTACATTATATTTTAATTGCACACAGGTCGACTTCATTCATCTAATTATGTGACAATTGATTGCGGCAGAACTAATTTAGGGGTTTCACAGTAAAGGGGTCAATACTTGCACGATGCGAACTTTTGAGATTTTTATTTGTGAATAATTTTGTGAAATATAACGATTTTTCTCCACCACTTCAGCATTATGGGCCATTTTGTGTAGATTCATGACATACCTTATAATCCTAGTTTAGTCCTTTTCGGTTCCAGGTTGTTCAAGAGGCTGGTGGAGGTAAATACTTATGGAATTCGCTGCAATTTAAGGTCTCAGTTGACTATTGTTCACATTTTTTTGTCATCTCCTCAGGTTGTTTGCTGGACCTAGACAGCAATGATTCTAACACTTTGGTCCAGCCAACTCCTCCTAGCACAAATGCTGACCTGTGGGGAGATTTTACATCTGACAGGTAAAGCATCACCTGTAAAAGGGCTTGACACAGCAATCCGTTTACATGTATAGTTTGACTGAAACCACGTTTCAAAAGGCTTTTGGCGCTGCCTGGTGGGCAGTGTAAAATCACAGTGAAGTCAGGTTTTATTTGTCACATTCATGGGGCTATACACAGTATATTCATTGTGAAAAAAGCTATGCTTACAGGCACTGACAACAACAACCAATCATAGTAGTCAAGCTAAACAGGATCTATATACAGAGCTGTATAAATAGACTGTACCAGGGGTTCCCAAACTAGGGATTGGGACCCAGTGTAGGTTTGCTTGATTCACAAATGGGGTGATGAGAGAAACTCACAATCTCCTTTTTTGCTTTAATTTAAAAAAAATATATATATATATATACTAGAAGGCTAGACATTTGCCAGATTTGTGCATCATGCTGGAATAGGTTTGGACCCCTTAGTTCTGGTGAAAGGAAAGTGTAATGCTACAGCATACAAAACAAAACATCCTGTACAATTGTTCACTTCCAACTTTGTGGTAACGAAGCTCGGGAAGGCCCACATATGGGTCTGAAGCTTAAGTGACCACATACTTTTGGCCATACAGTGTATTATGAATATGTCTCTTAACTACTAACGCAGGAGTTCAGCAATAAAAATGGACAAATTTCTCCATCCATCTAATTTTGCTAGTTCCTCAATAATATAGAGTGAGTCTGGCTCAGGACAAGAAGTCATAAATGAACATGGAAAATATGCTGAAACATCTATTGAATATAGAGTCACATGATGGTGAATAATGTGAAGAAACCAAAACGCCAAAACTTGAGGTCGCCGAAAATTCTTAATGTCCATTTGAAGTCGTTTGCCCGAAACGAGTGAGTGTGAGAGACCGTAGTGAGAAATGGTAATGATGTAGAGATAATCATACACCAGGAGACCTGATTCTGGAAGTGTACATAGTACATTAAATCATAAGAGACATAAGGGGACCCGTGCAACAAAAATCACAAAAGACAGTGGTAGACACAGTGTGGCAAGTCAGAACTAGACAGATTGTCTCAGGTGTGTGCAAGAATATTGGTGTGGATTGTCCAGAGTAAGAGATAGAGGGTCATAAAGTGCAGTATGTGCATGTGTCGTCCATACCCAAATTGCATTCTCACTGAGGAATCGGATACGATGTGGGAAGTAGCTTCTCCTGAAGCGCTCTGTGTTTGCTCTCATACTGCAACATGAACAACAAGAACAGACTGTGGTGTGGGTCACTGGAGTCCTAAATGGTTTTCCCCGCTTGAGAAAGCAACATTTAAGGGGTCATTGCATATGATGATGTCTCTACACCTTGGTATAAGGTGAGCTACAGCAATGTTGGAATGATTTGTTTACCTCATTTCGTAAAAAAAAATCTCAGCTTCAAAATTCAAGCCACAACAATATCCCAATAATTTAATTTAATTTAATTTAATTTAATTTAATTTAATTTAATTTAATTTAATTTAATTTAATTTAAGGCCTCATTAGCTTAGCAGCTTTGCTAGTAATACAGCCTAATTAGATTTTGCTAACCTACTTAGCAAGCTTACGAGTGCTCACACTAGTCCTGGGTAGCGCTGCTATGATCATGCAAGCTTATTTTTACACTCAGACTCTGTATTAGGTCACCTGCTGAGAAACAGCTGGTTTGTAGCTAGAAACATCACAAAAATGCAATATTCATATTACTGCATAATCTAGGCCCTTATAAATATCATTTGATCTATAGTTCAACCTCGATCACTGTTGCGGTTGATTATGATTGTAAAGCGTACAGCTAGGCTCAACCACACTCAAGCCGACCAGGACAGAAACCTTGAGGTGACTTTTGCTGACTGCTTGAACTTTACAGACCACATTTCCACAACTGCACGTTCCTGTAGGTTCATTCTGTATAACATCAAGAAAATCAGACCCTATCTCACTGATGCCATACAGCTACTAGTCCAGAGCCTCCCAGCCAGCTCCATCAAACCCATTCAGATGATCCAGAATGCAGCAGCACGCCTTGTTTTCAACCAGCCCAAAAGGATCCACATCACACGCCTCTTGTTCTCCCTCCACTGGCTTCCTGTAGCTGCCCGCATCAAATTCAAGGCCTTGATGCTCACTTACAAGACCTTGCACCCCTAACACTGACCTCAACACTCCCCTTTGAGGTTATATTCCCTCCCGCAACCTGCGATCAGTCAACGACCAATGCCTGGTAGTGCCTACCTAGCAAGGCATGAGGTCCAGAACCTACAAACTGACTGTCCCTCAGTGGTGGAATGAACTTCCAACCTCAATCCGGACAGCAGAATCCTTCACTGTGTTCGAAAAATGGCTAAAGACCTACCTCTTCCGTGAATGCTTAACTAACCCCTAACTTGTCCACACTCCAAAATAAATAAAATTTTTAAAAAATCTGCACTTACACTGGTTCTTACACCTCTACTGTGTGCACTCTAGCACTCAATTAAAAATCTTGCATGGTAGCACTACTTAAAATAATACATTTTTTTAAATAAAACTTTTAAATAAATAAAGCTGATAAACTTTTTTTTTCTTCTTTTATTTAACATGCAAGTGGTAACATGTATTTAGACTAATCTGGCAATCAGGACAGACTCTTGCACCATGGGGTCTGTGCTGCATGGCTGCTCATGTTCACCTTTTTTTCTTCTTGCTTTAAGCGCATTACTGACGTTGCTTTTCGTGTAGGTCCATGTTATTTTTTTACATAATAGTAAAAAAAGAATTATTACACCTTTGGTTGGAAACGAAAGTTAAAATCTTTAAAGAGGAAATAATTTGTTTCAGTGTTTTTGGTTAGATACAGCCAAACTAGCTCAGCCAGTGGTTAGAACCTTGCACTTGGTAAACTACTGCTAACAAAGTGAATAACCTCTACAGTCACTGATTCTGATTTGTGCTTGGAATTAGCTGATATCTCCAACTTCCGATAAAGGCGCAGACCACCAGTCCTACTTTTGCAGTCAGTAGTAAGTTCACCACAGACCTTATTGAAAATAGTAAGAAAATAATTGAAAATTTGAAGAAAAAAAGAAAGAAAAGAAAAATAACTTGACAGGACCTTTAAATCCTGTACGGTGCAGCTTCAACTGATCAACCTATTGCAATGACATTCTATGACTTTTTTTTTTTTTTTTTTTTTTTTGTGAAAGTGGGTGTATGACTGCATATTTTCTCTGCTCTGTATCAATTGGTGACTTAGGTGTTTAGATGAATAAATGTCAGCCTCTCTCTCTCTCTCTCTCTCTCTCTCTCTCTCTCTCTCACTCACATACAGCTTGTCATCTCAGCCCTCCAAGCCGGAGTCTGCCTCCACAAACTGGGTCCAGTTCTGAGTATGTGATCTCACTGCTCACTTCATGTCCCTGTTCCTACTCGTCAAACACTGAAGCTAGCTATCACTTACGTTTACCTGTACCTCTCTCTCTCCCCCCCTCTCTCTCTCTCTCTCTCTCTCTCTCTCTCTCTCTCTCTCTCTCACTCACACACACATTTGTCCTCTGTCCCCTTTTTTTTTTTTGCACTGTTAATTTATGACGTCCACAGAAATGTTTTGTCAAACACTTATTTATTTTATTTATTTAAGTATTCTACATTCATAGTCATGAGAGCCTCAAGAAGGACATATATTAATTATGTGTATATTTGGAAATGTGTTTACTTTAACAGGAACAAGTTGTTAGGTGGAACAACCTCATTTTCTAACGTGAGCTCAAAGGTGTTCAGTGCAAATGAAACGATTGTGTCACCCTCTGGTGGTGTGAATGCAAAAAAAAAAATTTAGTAATGTGAACCAACTGTGGTACTGGTGGCACCACTTTTTGTTTTCCAGCATCAGTGCTCCTTCCTGACGATATGCAATTAGTCTCATTGGAAATATGTCCTTCGTTAATTTCCGTGAAGCACTGATAAAGATTTATGGTGTTGTTACTGCACCTTCACCTTTGCTTTCTGTGAACTGCACTAATACGTGGAATGGCTCTAATAAAGCCTAATCTGTCCTAGCAGCAATATTCAAATGAATGCCATCATACAGAAATAAGAGGTCAAAGTCCTAATGCCTTGCGATAGCACATACTTTTTGTGACTAGACCAAATTTTACATACTTACAAGACTCTACATATAAATGTGTGTCTCACATGACAGATTGCAGTGTTCTAGTGTGCAGTACAGATAATTGAGCTATTTTATGTGACTGTAACTGTGACAGTGTTTCTTTCTGACTGAGGTGAACCGGCTGTTACTGCTATTAGCAGGAAGCAGAATTTATTTTGTCTTTTTTTTTTTTTTTTCCCCCATCATGTGTGTTCATTCTAGTCATATAAAACAAATATATATAATCTCAAAAACACTATGTTGTATATGTATAAATATAAAAGTTAATGTAATAAACAATACAAGTTGATTCATGAGAAAGTGACCATTTGGACTTGAATTATTTCCCTAATACCATTATAGAACCAAATTATTGTCATGAAAGGAAGTATTTTATTTGCTATATGAGCATCATACTTTTTACTTACACTGAATTATAAAAGATGAACTCATGAAAATACAGATATTGATAACGTGAATAATGTGGATATATTCAGCAAAATATCAGTCCATATATACAGTAGGGTCCAAAAGTCTGAGAGCACCAGTGACAATGCTTTTATTTTGCTTTCTTTTCTAATTTCTCGAGCTGACACAGGCTCCACAGGTTTGTGCAAAACGTTATGCTGCATTTTAGATCAAATCCATTGGACTGTCGTCTGAACACGTGCTTCAATAGAAGAGATTAGACTTGAGGAAAATCTGACCTTTTGTACAAAGCAGTTGTATCACAATACAATACAATATCACTAATTTGCTTACATTTACATAGGGACCTAGAAATAGTGCAGAATCTTGAATATTCAATATTCAGGATATACTGCTGTTTTAAATATTTCAGAATTTTTAAACATTCTGTTTATGTCCAATTTTAAATGGAAAAAAAAAAAATCAGGGATTTTCAATGTGGTGACAGGCTTTTGGACCCGGCTGTATGACACTCAGCTTGCGGTGAGAGATTATCTTGCAGTAATAAAGAAAAGAAAATACAAGCTAGAGTTAAAAAGCACACTGAACCACAAATCTGAACACAAAGTTCGAAATAAAAACGTTATGCAAATTTGTAGTTGTGTTTGTTTAAATGAGTCGCCTGTCCTTCTATCATGTACTTCTTTATTCTATCTTTCTTGTTCTGTCTCTTCATTTGTCACTGGTTGCCCATGTTCCGGTTCTACCGGGAAGCCAGTGTTTTTTTTGGTTGACCGCTGAAGTCGTTTGGGCCAGCCAGATTTCTCTCTGCATAGTTCCGCTAATAGAAAGAGAGGGAGAAGGGTGGGGTTGGATCTTCAGCAACAAAAATAGGAGCGATGGAAATATACACTCAGCTCCAGGATTATTGGCACCATTACTAAAGATGACTAAAAAGGGTATAAAGATGCAGTTAATTCTTAGCCTTAAGAATAAATCTTAATCTCACAATGAATGTATGAAACAAACCTAATCTTTAATTGAAGGAAATTTCTTCTAAGAAAATATTTTTAACAAAACCACATATCACAATTATTTACAGCCCTGCATTTAGTACTTTGTGCAGTCTCCATTTGACAACATAACAGAACTGATTGGAGAATAAAGAGCAAGGAATCCAAGTCCCTCCTCAATACAAAATCTCTCCAGATCGTCCAGGGTCCTAGATATTCTCGTGTGTACTCTCCTCTACAGGTTTTCAATAGGGTTTAAGTCAGAGGACTGGGAATGCAGTGGGACGGTCCAAACCTTGATTCTGTCGATAAACCATTTTTGTATGGATTTAACTGTATATTGTAGATCATTGTCCTGCTGGATGTTCCAGCAATGATCAGAGAGTCTGTTGGATTTTCATATGAAATCTCCTGGACCTTCATGGAGTCTATGATAACCTATATTTTAAGAAGAGCCCCACATCATCACAGATCCTTTATGCCAAACTGCTCTTGCATGTTTGTTGCCAGAAAGTGTTATTTTTGACTCATCTGACCATACAACCTGGTTACAGTGCACGCCTGCCAAATGGTTTATTGGCATGGACATGGTGTCTAATTATGGATTTGGAAACTTGGTGACCCCAAAATTCTTCTGTCTTTTGCAAATTTCAAAATTATTGAACAAAATTTTGACTCTTTAACCATCCTCCTTATTGTGAGTTGAGGCAAAAGTTTCCTATTCTTAATTCTTAACTTCTTAATTATTGTCAGTGGATATGGGCATTTCCATGTAGACTATACACTATATGGCCAAACGTCCCCTTTGCTGTTATAATAACCTCCACTCTTCTGGGAAGGCTTTCCACTAGATTTTAGAGTGTGGCTTTGGGGATTTATGCTCATTCAACCATAAGAGCATTAGTGAGGTCCGGAACTGATGTTGGACGAGGAGACCCGGGGCACAGTCATTGTTCCAGTTCATCCCAAAGGTGTTCACTGGGGTTGTGGCAGCAGTTTGGGGAAGGCCCACATACGGCTGTGGTCAGGTGCCCACAAACATATGGCTGTATAGTGTTTTCATAGACTTTACCTGGTTCATGAAGATCAACATGCTTTTGTCTCATTTGTTTTATGTATTCTTTGATCTTCCTCATGTTATTGAATGATTAAGGGAATTTGGCCTCTATGTCACCTCATATTTATAGCCCAGTGAAACAGGACATCATGGTTGACCACTTAAGAGTTCCTAAACACTCAGGTGAATTTAAAGAAATAAAATATAAATGGGAACACACTTTACTTCCAGTTTTGTTTATACAAATTTCCAGGAGTGCCAATAATGGTTTTGTTATTTTTCAAAATTTTCTTAGAATAAATGTAGTTCAATTAAAAGTTATATTTCAGTGGAAGATTATTAATTATTGATTACTAATTAACCAAGATATATTTTCATAATCTTTTTTTTTTAACCCGTCTTTACCTAGGGTGCCAATAATTCTGGAACCGACTGTATTCTAGTTAACATTATATTAAATTACACATTTCTTGGAGACATGAACATACAAATATTACTGCATTTAAAACTACAATTGTGCCCTTTCTGTCCATTATTAGACAATTGTTAGTTGCCCCACCTTTCAGTAGCTCCTCCTGTGGACACACAGTCTTCACGCAGAGCTCTTTGTTGATCACGTAGATTCGACGAAGACTACAGGAGACAGAATTAATGTTTAATACACTGTATTTCACTCCTGACATGTTTGATACAGGCAGAAATTGTGAATAGAAGAAAGTCTGATGTGCGTTGTCGTTCAGGGGTCACTGTTTGGTCCACAATTGTTCTCCATTTATTCTAGATTAGTGTGCTTAGTGATCACATCATGGTTTTTCTTATGATTGCTGGCATACAACCTTTCCTTTACCCACCTACCATGTTTTTCTGAAAATGTTAGACTATCTTTCTGACATCTCCTGGATGAAAACCCATCATCTAAAACTCAACCTTGACAAGATTGAACTAATCTACCAAGCAACAAAGACCTTCCCTCAGTTAGACCTGTCAATCATGATAGACACCATCATAGTTCATCGGCGTGCGTGGGTAAGAATCTTGCTGTGACTATGGTTTTAACTTATCTGATTATATCACTTCAACCAGCAGATCCTGTAGATTTCTACCTCATAACATCAGAAAAATATGCCCCAATTATTAGTAGACATGACTACTGCAAATCTCCTCTGGTGTTTTTTTTTCTTCATGTGCAATAGCTCCTTAAAATGCTGCTAGCTGCCTGGTCCATGTTCTCTCTTGTTCTCTCTTTTTGAAGCCCCCTTTTGCAGTCACACCACTTACTTCCTGTTCCTAAGAGAATCCAAATTCAAAACTCTTGCCTTTGCATTCCATGCATGAAAGGGCTCTGCACCACCTTATCTATGTACCCCGATTCAAATCTACACACCTGCACACCAGTGTCTTTGGGATAGATTCAGCCTCGAATGCTCAGAGTGTCTGGATTTTTGTGCACTTTTCTGGCCACAATCTTCAGAATGTTGATGGCTGATGTACTTAAATTTATACACACTTGTGTGTGCTGGTTTCTAGTGGGAACATTTTTGAACTCTGTGACACAGTGAGCTTTTTGGAGTACGATCTCGTCACTGGGTTAAACAAATATCATAGAATATGATCTTTAAAAGTTATTCAAGAGCTTTGTTTGAAACATTTAGTAGTGAGTAAACTGGAGTCTCAAAGGTATTTGCTTACTGGCTACACATTTATGGATGAAACCGAGCAGAATAAAGCTAATAAATTTTAATAAAACTAATGGTCTGGTTTGTGAGACTAAATTCAGGATGACCAGAATGTCCTTTTTTGAAGAGACTTTGAACACTCGTGCCTCTAAGTTTTCTGCTAAGGTCTAAAGATCTTCTTCTTCACACATTATTTAGGATACCTTCTTTTATTTTCTCTGTGCTTACCTTGCATTGATTGCTTTTATATTACGTATTGGCTTGTTTTATTATTTATGTACTTGGATTTGAAATTTTCCTTTCTGTTACTGATTTTGTTTTGGATAAACTTTTTGGTTTCCTGAACATATTATTTGTTTGTGCAGTTAGGTATAAAATGATCCTTTTGTACGTTAATTCAAACTAACATTGTCTCTTGTCTCTCAGGTTATGAAACCTTGCAGATTCACTGGGTCCTTTGTATCACTGTGCTTTCAACTGTTTAGATGTTTAAGTCACTCTGGATGAATGTTAAAAGACTAAATGAAAATGTATATATACATAATACAACTGCACTTGTGCGGTTGACAAGGAAACAAAGAAGTAATAATAAAAAAAAAGACATTCCCTAGCAGAAAGAACCACTTCAAAAAGTACATAAAGCAATCAGAGCAGTGTGTACATGTGTGTGTGATACCTATAAATGCACATGGATTTGAGGCATGTCTTCCTGGGCTGATGGACAGAGTACATCCTAGTACACGGGTACGTTTCCTCTCTACAGTCTAAAAGACACAAAGCACTGTCACACTGTTTTCTCTCATACTCTCTGTCTCCAATCCTTGCTCTGGTTTTGTGTGTTTGTATAGACACTGACCTTCTGGCACTTCTATGAACGATTCCACTGTTGCTGAAGAAATAATAATAAGAATAATAATAATAGATTTGATATATTAACAACAAACGAACAGACAGACTGATCAGCGTGGATCATATTAAGTTATTTAATCAGAAACAGTACAAGTTTGTCCTACCCTTTGGCTGTGCCCAGACAGCAACAAGCCCTGTGCGGAAAAAAATTCCATTTTGCAACAACAGTGAGAAGAACAAATAATCCTTTGTTGACATCAGTTAGCATAACTTGTTTGTGTTGTGCAGTTTGGATCGTTACCACAGAAACAGTACAGAAACACAACGGTTGGGTAGCAGGCCATCTCTCAGAGTAGTATGGGATCTATGGGGAAAAAAAGTCAGGAGTAAACAAACTGTTGGTTTTCCATTTAAATGACCTTTTTTTTTAAAGAGGAGTTTATTTTTAATGCATTGCTGCTGTAATATTGCTACACATTTTGGTTCACTTTTTCTTTTAGATGAACTACAAGTATGACGTTCTTTTTTTTTCTTATCAGGGCTTATATTTCTTCATGTGTACTCATTTTGGTAAATGGACATCACACAGTACAACTGGGTACAATGATGCAGATTGCAAACTGCTCCACTAGGGTGTATATATTCATTTGCTAGTTCATACATTTATACATGTACATCTGTATCTGTATCTGTCTTGTGCTTCAAATGTCCATATCTGTATCTATATCTGGATTTAAAGACTGAAAAAAACAAGAGATAGAAATGCCAACACTGTCAGCATGCTGTTACAGTTTCTCAGCCTCAGCTACATCAGTTGATCATATATGACCCAAACCAGAGATCTGTGTGTTTTATTTATTAGTTATTATTTTCGATTGTACCTGCCCAGGAAATTTTCTAACAAATTTACTTGGTTCTATTTCCCGAAATGTAAACAAACTAGTGCCACAAATTAAACCACTATAACCCTTACCAGCCAGTTACTAAGGATGCTATAAATGCATTGAGCAGTGCTTAGACCTTCATGTTAATGAATGTGGTCTTTGTTTGTCCTGCGAGCTTCATAATCTGGCACTTGTTTGCGCCTGCACGAAAGTAAACAAAGTCCCACTTTTATGACTTTTTTGTCGCATCCTGTGGGATCCCGATGAAGTCCCGATGTACAACTCTAGTCTCACCCAGATGACGTGTGAACATTTCTGGCAAAAGAAGACCTTATAGGTGTGCTTTGCAGGTATGCTGAATGTGGCAGCCTATCAAATAATATCTGGTCAGCAGTGGTTCTACTGTGTTCCAGGGTCGAAGGACGCTGACACATTGTATGCTAAGATATGAGTCACACTCAGTATATAGTATACATATGGGTTTCTGTCAGTAACTGTATACCTAAAAGGTGCATTGATATCTTAGCGTATTTATTAATTAGCTGGACTTAATAAAGTACACTGCTACATGCAATTTGATTTTAAATAATAAACATGTTAAAAGCTTTTTATAATACATACCATGAATATCTTCTCAAAGGAGCAATAATGGTTACTAATTGGAGGATCTATGTTTCTAATCCTTTCTAAATCAGTTTTCTCACTCTGTTTCAAGAAATGTGGAATGGAGCCTTATTTCTCAACCTAATCCAGCAAGCAAAGAAGGGAGAGAAAAAGATGTAAAGAGCATCTGTTTATTTATTTACTTTATTTATTTGCTTCTTCCAATTGATATCAGTTACAGCTGTTCCATCTCTCTCTCTCTCTCTCTCTCTCCTCTTTGCCTTTCTGGACCTTATTTTGGTGTAAGGCCTCCAAGACATGAGTTCACACTAAAGAATGTGCTTTCCAACCCTCCCTGTAAACTCACCCTTACTCTCTCTCTCTCTCTCTCTCTCTCTCTCTCTCTCACACACAGACACACACAAAAACCTTTATGGGCAGTTATTTTATGGGCAGATACTCATACACACATTTTCAGTGTTAAAAAGTAAATGTTTCTAAATGCTAATCAAGGTCATTATGAAAATTACATAACTTGAACAGTGCTCTGTTATCGGTAATGGAATCAGGCGCTGTCAGAGTGAAAACACTTATTTATGAGCATCATCGGGTTTAATGATAGATACCATACATACTCAGTGTTATGTTATAGAGAGGTGTGAGAATGCCATAGGTTATAGTGAAATTCAAAATAAGCTTGAATACTTACAATTCTCCTTTTGTTGCTCTGTCTGAAACTATTGATCTCTCCTTTTCTTCTCTCTCTTATTTCCTTCTTGCTCCTTCTCTCCGCCTCTCTTTCTCTCTCTCTCTTTCTCTCTCTCTCTTTTCTGTTTCGAAAATGACTGAATGTGGGCATTGGAAGTATCCTGCATGGCAGATGGCTTCGTATGGATGACTAACCGGTTATAAAAAATATTTACAAATGCAGTGTAGAAAATGCTGTTCTATCTATCTATCTATCTATCTATCTATCTATCTATCTAGTCTGCCTGTCTGTATTCTTTCCTTCCTTTTTTACATCTCTCCCTGATCTATGCACCAACACACATATAACTGGCTCTGTAAAAGAAACTGTAGTTAGAAGAGACACATACTGCTGAAGCCCCTTTGGAAGTTTTGAACTTAAAGGGGGAAAGTGCTTGTGTAATAAATTCGTCAGTTGCACACTCTGAACACCAGGGATCAGCACAGGCCATTGACAGAAAGTCTAAGCTGGCTCTTTCTAACTCTTGAGGGAATGATAATGAGTAAGCTCAGCTAGTTTCTTCCCTGATAAATCAGTCCGGACCCCCAAATGTGAGATCCATGAGCTTATTCTCTGAAGCAGGCCATTTTACCCATTTAGGTTTTACAACAGTGTCTGCTTCTTGTCAGTCATAGGTAGTTTATAAGAAAGTGATATTAAGCGGACTCTTCCCCTCTCTGGATTTATTAGGTGACTCAGTTTAGTACCGAAACCTGATCTACACATAGCCTACCATGTCCAGACCCAAGTGACATTTTGCTTGTTCTTCCCACAACTCTGTTTTAAAACCAGACACTCACCTTGCACGTGATACATTACTGCACAGAGCAGCAGTAGACAGAAGAGAGCACGCGGTGGACAGAAGAGCTGACAACACATTGACGGATGTATTTAGTAGTGCCTAGCACAAACCAGTAGCACAGTGTGACATGAACAATCTGCCTTTTTTTTTGTTTGTTTTGTTCTGCACAGGTATTGCAGGAATGGTGGGGTGTCAGGGTTTTGATAAAGCACACACAAGGGCTAAATGCCAGGCTGTAAACACAGGATCATCTCCAGTGTTGTTTGTTGGTGACGGGCATATTTATTTCCCACCACCTGTGAAGCTGCTTCTCAAGCCCCAGAGGAGCACATAGCTAACCTCTCTTTGCCAGTAAATGATGTATTCAGTGGAGCGGATGACAATTTTATCCAAAGCATCTGACAAATGGGGCAGAAATGGACCAATCCAAGCATAGAGCTAATAATGGAGTGGATATTATTATTATCCTAAGACTAACATTCCACAAAACTGATCAGAAGCTAGTGTGGGAGCATTTTAGAAAGAACAGAACTAAAACACACACACACACACACACACACACACACACACACACACACACACACACACACAGCTGTACAACTACATGCATATACAGTATACTCACTCAGAGACACCATGAGATCTAAACATAAAGTATGGTGGTGTAAGTGCTAGTATTTAGAAGTGCTACACGCATGTCACAAAGCTATCATACTGTAAACAAGATTAATTTGCAATAATATTAGAATAATTCACGTAAAGTGCAAGAGCTTGTCACTTTGATCATCTCAATAGCAAAAGAGAACATATAGCACCTAGACATAATAAATGCACAGAGAGAGTGCTGAGGGGGTTGTCCTATAAATGCTCTCAACTAACCTGAGTCTTTAGTAACAGTACATGCCATCTGAGATTTTTTAATAGTTAGCGTTATTGAATATTGACACAGATGCTTGATCTCTGGACTCTCCAGTTTTTCCACTGTTCCTGCTTCCTATTTTTTCTCAAATATTGTTTGTTCCACCCCTGGTAATTTGTCTCGGGGTGTCTCTTTAATATGAGTATAGAGACATCATTGCCTTTAACCACCAGTGGACCAGGTAACTAGTAGCGAAGAATATCCTCAAGAAAAAAGTATCTACAATATATCAAATTTAAATCTCGAACATTTAAGGGTGCATTGGTTGTCCCTGTGGGGAAACCCTTAAGGGTTCTACATAATATCCTACAACAATGTGCTTCCGTATCAGGAAGGGTTCCAAACAATTGAACTTAAGTGTAGACAATATCCTGTAAAGAACTCTTGAAGAACGGTTTTCTAAGAGTGAAGTTGCAATTACTTACAACTGAATATAAAATTGTAGGTAGTTAAAAGAGACTGATTAGTCATAATGAGCAAGCAATTACTGAAAATTACACTTGTTACCTAGTACTCTTATCTTTTATGTCCTAGTTTCCTCGCTTCCCATGTTGCGTTACACTGTCTTCTGGTTCAGACTCTAGCTTGCCTGTTTTGGAGTATGTACACGATATGGCCAAAAGTTTGTGGACACCTGACCATTACACTCATCTGTGCTTTTTGAACATCCCATTCCAGATTTAGCCCCCCTTTGCTGTTATAATAACCTCCACTCCTCTGGGAAGGCTTTCCACTAGATTTTGGAATGTGGCTGTGGGGATTTGCCCATTCAGTCACAAGAGAGTTAGTGAGGTCAGGCACTGGGGCACAGTTGGTGTTCCAGTTCATCCCGAAGGTGTTCAGTGGGGTTGAGGTCAGTGGATCTGTGAAGGACACTCGAGTTCTTCTACACCAAGCTTGGCAACCCAAGTCTTCATAGACCTCAATTTGTACACAGGGACATTGTCATGCTGGAACAGGTTTGAGCCCCTTAGTTCCAGTGAAGGGAAACTGTAATGCTACAGCATGCAAAGGCATCCTATACAATTGTGTGCTTCCAACATTGTGCCAACTGTTTGGGGAAAACCCACATATGGGTGTGATGGTCAGGTGTCCACATACTTTTGGTAATATAGTGTACATGGCTTTGTAACAACCCCAACACATACACCTGTTTTTGGCTTGCTTTTATTGCATGCATTCACACATATATATTTTATTCTTAGGCATCCATCTTGTCTCTGGTTCTCTGAGCATTGTTCTTTAATTCACTAATGTTATTAATGTGAGCAAATTGTTTATTTGCATCTGTAACACGTATGTGTGAGGAAGAAATGCAGATCGTAATTGCATATTTTAAGCGTCTTTGATAGGGCTAATCCAACAGCACACCAGACAGGGCTCAAATCACAGCATCTATGGTTATCACAGGTTTATTAATAATCAATGTCTACACAAGCAGGAAGAGGGCAAAACCAGAGAAAGACTGAACATGAGCATATGTCAGGATCTCAGTGTAACTGAGGCAATGCTTTGGCAACACAGGAGGTATAAATAGACAAACAAGTCAGAGGTAACATGTAACAGGTGAAAACAATTAAAAACCATCAAGAGGGGAACAGTTCTGGGAAGCAACCTCCAAAATAGCATCAAGGAAAACATCAAGGTGTATGTTTAAATAATGATTAAAGAGGTTTCTAGAAAACATAGGACCCCCATGAAAACTTTGATGATAAGGCATTACAACAAAGCCAAAACAGCTCTCCAGGCCAAATTTCAGGTTATCCTGCAAACAAACTCAGAGACTTCAGACGTGCTAACAAACAGCAATGTACTGACATTGAGTAAGAAATAAGTAAAAGAGATTAGAAGAAGCAGAAAGGCAGATTGATGAAGTAGAAACCATGAACCAAGCAGCAACAGCTTTTACACTGCCAAGCAGACATGGAAGCTAAGCTAACTGACCAAGTGGGCCTGTCTCGTGGAGATACTATTTGAATCCAAGGCATTTCTGAGGAGGCAGAGGGTAATAACATGACACATTTTCTGGAAATGTTATTGAGAGATTCGCTTGGTTTTTCACAAGATCATTGTTCTTTGTAAAATAAAAACCATCATGTTTGCACATGCACTTTATGTAGAAATGTGTAGTCTCTTGTAGTTCTGTGTTGTTTGGTGTAGAACCATAGTCCTGGAGGAACGTTGTATCATTTCACTGCATGCTAACTAGCTGAATATGGTTGAAATGACAATAAAGCCACTTGACTTGATCAACAGGGTAATAAGTACAGGAAACAATGGCCATATAAGGAAAGGAAAGGAAAAAATGAGACAGCTGGTGTATGCAATTCTCATCTTATTATTCAGTTATTCATATTACAGCTTATTATATAATAACTATAGAAAAATTACTAGGAAAAGTGTGCTGTTACCAGAGTGAGGAATTTATGTTTAAGAGGATAAATGATCACCCAATTAGCCAAAGCTAAAAGCTTGCATTAAGCTTGTGTTAGCTGCTGTATGTTTAATCAGCTGAAAGTTAAATATAACCAATTTAAATTACATTTAGCCTGTGTTAATTGTTCCAAATTTGATTGATAACAGGTGCCATCTCTGAACCTTTGGATGTCCTTAATTATCACTGAGGTTTGAGCTCCAGTACTGATAATACTTCTTGATCTTGCCTAGAGAGATTATCAGCTTCTCACTTTGGCAAGGCAGCACAATGAGTTGCCAAAAGCTTTTGCGCATAAAAGTTCAATTTATAGTTTAGGGCCAGTGAAGGTTGAGTGGTCAAAGTATTTTCCAGTGACTGTGCACCTGTGTGTTCAAATCAGCTGACTGCCAGAGAGCAACTGCTGCTCTTTTATGTGCTAAACCGCTCAGCACTACACAAAAAGGGTTTCTCAAGAGTTCTTTGGATACTTGAGGTTTAGATAGTTGCACGTGTATCTTGAAGAAGTAAAATCTTATGTTGTAGTGTAGCAGTAACATAGATGCCTTCATTCAACTAATCAAATACTTGCCATAATTTTAAAATCAGAGTGGTGGACCTCTAACAGAGGTAGAGGTTATTCGTGCAAATCTACTTCATTATTATACTTAAGTATTATTTTGGTGTATTAATACTTTATTTGAGAGTTATTGAAATCGAACACTTGTACACACACTTATTTACATTCCCAAGAAAAAAAAAACCTACGTTAAAGTCATGTTTAGATTATTATTTAGTACTCATTACAAATCTCAAAGGTCTCTATCTCATCCAGCCAATGACTGTATGCTATACATCAATCAAATTGGATCAATTTAGCATCCAATCGTTTATGTTTAGCATCCAATCAATGTAGAAAGCTGTCAAGAACCATGTCAATTTGTAATCTGCTGTGACCTTTTCATACTGCACAATGTAGTTAACACTACAGTCTGTACTTACTTCACCCTACCTTAGTAAAATGTTTCAATTCGCTGGTGTAAGCAAAGACTTGCATAAAATGAGGCGTCTCCTTTGCCTCCCAAGAAGGTATGAAATCCTTCTAATTTGAAAAAGCATGGTGAGGTAGCGCACTTGTTGCTAATGTCAGGTTAGACTAGTATTGATCCAGTAGCTAACACATATTGGCTTAGCAGCAAGTCAAGTTCTAGCTAATTGTTTTTTTACATGATATATTACTTCTGGTTAATTTCTTTGCAAACTATATAGCATTAGTCATGCCTATGACAAGCAGAGGTGAATGAAGTTTTCAGGCAGAATGGTGTGATTGCTTCTAACAATTTTGGAAAAGTAATAAAAGTTGGTTTTCGCATGAAAATATGACATTAATGTAAATCCATCAGTTAACAACATTTACTTTTAATACTTGTATACATTTAAAAGTGGTGATAGTTTTACTTTCACTTCAGTGCATTTTTTGGCTGGACGCTTCCACTTTTAACTAAAATTTTGACACATTATCTATACTTTCACTTAAGTAGAATTTCTCAGTACTTTATTCACTCCTGAGAAATAGTGAGTAATAAGTTTTGGCTTAGATTATTAACTACACAGTATTAAAATGCTTGTTTGAACCCAGTAAACATTATGAGGCATTATTTAAACATAGCTGAAACTGATGATATTGCATAATGTTTCATTTTAATATTATTATTAGGCTATTAAAATGCTGAATCCTGTGTGTTCTAAGTTTTAATGAAAGATGAACATGGCATTCAGCCATGTTCTTTGCTGAGACATGTATGTTCTGTTTATCACATCTCTTTTTCTTGGCTTGAGTCAGCCAGTCATCCTCTTGGTACCTCTTGGTATCATCAGCCATATCTTTTTCTTCATTTATCTGTCACTCTATCCTTCTGTTGACTCTGGACACTATTTGTGCCCCGTGCTGTGTCCTGGCATGCAGCTGAGTATAACATTTTTGTTATGTATAAAGTCTGTAAGGTCTGAAGAACATCCATCATGTCTGTTTTGGGTCTGAGTCCAGTGCAATGTTAAACCGGAAGTTAGTCAGTCTGACTGAAGAGAATCTAACATCATGCAAATGTTCCACCAATGACCCTAATGTAACGTAATCTGACGTCATTTGCAAGTCAGCTTTAATGGCTGTTAAGTTTTTACTGTTCAAGAAAACCTGTGACACACACAGAGCACACAGTTCCTCGACAATGAAGGTATCTGGGGCTTCTTTAGATTTTATATCAATAAAATCATATATTGTATTGCATGTATGTATTGAAATTGTATAGTGTATGTATTGAAAATAGCCAATATATCTTAGGGTATGGATGTAATCAAATACAAATGATTATTCGCATTATTCAGAATAAACAGATAATGTGATCTAAATGTATACAAATATAAATATGAACAGAAAGCACACTATTATTTTTTTCTTTTCTTTAGAAAGCTTGTCATAAAGTTTAACAGGGAATTTGGTTTAGACTAGCGGTGTGCATAGTGAAAAGATATATATATATATATATATATATATATATATATATATATATATATATATATATATATTTATTTAATGACTTCTATATTATTGATTCAGTACAAAACCTTTTCAGAATTCCAAACATTAGTTTTCCAGCACAAAATTAAATGTTACAGAAAAATGTTTGTATGTCAGTAAAGAAAGCAGCAGATTACATAAGAGTCCACTTATGTAACATAAATGAAACATAACAAAGGCTGCTGGGTTTTGCTGCAAAGATAAGAAGCAAATGCGGCAGTCCAAGTCTCCAGAAGAACTCTGGCTGCTTCTGCAAGATGCTCAGTAAAACTTACAGCTCATTTCCTTTACAAATTGTACAAATTCCTTGCACAAATTGTACCTGAAACTACTATTTTTTTTTTTTTTAAACGAAGGATCGTCACACCAAATATTGACTTTGTTTCATTTATTACTGCTCTTTATAGTATTTTTTTTAAAATGTAGAAACATTTAGTTTTGTTTTTTTGAAGGCATATACAGCATTTCTTTGCATGTGCCTAAGACTTACAGCATTCTTAATAACTGCCTGGTCAAGGTCATGTGGTTTAAATGAGATTACTCGTTTGATTATATTATGGGAAATATAACCAAAAAAGTTCATTAGAAAACAGTGCATGAGTGAGAAAAAAAAAGGTCCTGCACACATCTCTAGCTGAGGTTGAGGAACTGCCAGAGCCAGAATTCACAGACCATGATGATAGTCCTGGCATTTCTGTTCTTTTTTTTTTTTCAGTGTGATCCAGTGTTTCTGGAAGCATAGTGGTAGAGTTCATCTTAAATATACTTCATGTCAAGTATTACCAATACACACAATGTTTATGGAAACATAACACTTGGGGATTGGAGAGCCTCTTAATTTAGGGTGTCTGTGCACAGCAATCTGCAGAATTAAATCATCTTTTGTTTAAAATGTAGAAACACCAGTCTTTTATTAAAAATTTTATTATTATTATTATTATTATTATTATTATTATTATTATTATTATTATTTTGCTGTCAAGTTAAAATATTCAAATAGGGTCTTGAAAGATCATTGTTAAATGGTAGAGCAAATATGACATTAAACACTCTCGCTACCACTTACCTTTATGATTTTAACTTCTTATAATTTTAATTAGGAAACTGGAGCTGCATCTGGAGGATGGTTTTTGCTTATTTTTCTTTCCTCTGTTCTGTATGAAAGACTGTGTAAATCATTAGTAGCTGTGTTACTGAAAAGTGCCTAAACACAAGACATTTGAGCATAAAGTTTGACACTTTATGGGAACCATTTGTTACGGATTTGTTAAAAAGGAGCCATCTAAGTCTAATAAATGGATATAAAATGAAAAAAAAGTATAACCTAAATTTTTATGCCATCGGAAAGGGCAGAGGAGTTTTCAGAGAGAGAGAGAGAGAGAGAGAGAGAGAGAGAAAGAGAGAGACAGAGAGAAGCAGAGTCTGGTGATTTGTGATTTGCTCTGGCTTGAACCCATAGGTGACTGTACTGAACTGACAGTTTGCCATGTTCCATGTGAGAAATGAAGTGAAGTGAATAAAAGAGTGCATGAAAGAATGAAGGAGGGAGTGAGACGGAAAAACAGGGGGTAGTGTCACTGTGAGGGAGTGCAGGGCAGGACAGTACGAGGTGCTGATGTGTTAGACAGTGTTAGATGGGGCTGTTACTATTTCTAGAAGCAACTCCACTGAGGCTCGCAATGTACCTCACATTCAACTACAGCACTGATGGAGAGACACGGCCAAAAGAGTTTGGTTCAGACGTGGCGCAGAATCAAGAAATGAACTGAAAAAGAAATGCAGTGTTTCAGAATGACTTAATGAAAAAAAAAGACAGAATTGTGTAATGGAGTCACTGGCTTTAAGGGAAATGACAGGATCTGAGTTTAGCTTGAATATATGGAATGAGGCCAGGAATTGGGAAATTGGACTTGGTTTCACATGCCTGAAGTGAGCCACTAAATCCCTGAGCAACATTAACCTGATACCTTGGCTGTGTATGTGTGTTTAGTAACATTTTGTAACACATTGTCCTAGAATGGTTTTGTCGTTTATGTCTTGATGGACCTTTTTTTTTTTTTTTACAGTGATTTAGATTTACAGCGACAGTGTTTAATCATGGTTGAAAAATAATAATTAAAAAAATAAGAAATAATAAGAAATATAATAAGAAAAATATTTTTATTGGAGACATTGTAGACATAAATGAAGTTGCACTCCATACATCAAACATTTAATAACAAACTCACAGTTATACACAGAATTAAACAGATTTTTCGATACAAGCTTATTTGAGAAGTAGGGAAATATTGCACATTGTTTAAAGGTAAGGTTAATTAAATCTCTAGTAAAAATATATACTAGCCATCTCAAAATTCTCAGGTATCTTAAAATTCCAGAGTTAAAAATAGACATAGTCTTTGATTGTTCCTGTAATTCTAGATTAGCTGCACTCAGCAATGGTGTCTACAGTAGGAACCTTATTAGAGTCAGTTTGCATGTTAAACAAGCTTGTAAATTCCTTACTATTAACACCAGGTCAGTCTGCCAATTATGTTTCCTGCCATAGTCATATTTTTATTGTTTAGCTGGTGTGCAAGTTCTTTTATCCGTCAGCTGCTTTGCAAATTATTTTTCCAGCTAAACAAGCTTGTGCAATTTCAGCATGCATGAGGCTATACATTTTTTGTCATATATATATAACATCATATAACATCCAAAAGTCAACATGTCATATAAAAATATTTTTCATCTGTTCTGCTTTAAAATGTAAAGTGTTGATTTTACTCAGTTTTTTATGGAAATGGATAACCTACATTTATTTGACCCAAGGTATTTACTTTGTAAAACTATATGTAAAAGTGTTACTGCATACAATCAGTAAAATTATCTGAATTAGGACATAGCTATGGCAACTCTGCAGAGTACATTTCCATTAATCATCTGATTATAATGTATATTCATATTTTTATATCATTATCCCTACAGTATACAGTATTCATATATCAGCATGGCTCACACTTATACATAACGGTCACACCACAGTATGATGACATTACTTTATACACTATATTCCAAAATATAAATACTCATCAGTATTATGTATATTTTTGGACAGCAGTTTCCCTCTTTCTATCTCTCTCTTTTCCTTTCCCTCTCTATGTCTTCTTCTATTCCTCCTCCTCCTAGTATCTTCCTGGCTTCCTCCTGTGCCTCCTGCTGTCTCCTCTTTTCTTCTTTCTCTGTTTTCAAAAGCCAGGGTCCCCCGAGGTAGGAGAGGACCTCATCAGGCATGGCGCGGTGCCAGGGCAGTGGGTGCAGCAGTCTCCTGAGCAAAGTGAGAGCTAAAGTGCTTAAAGAGTCAAACTGAGAAGGTACAGCCACTGCTGCCTCCTCCTCTCCAATGTCCCTTCCTCTCTTCTTGCGGTTCATTGGTGCATTCTGTCCCATTTCCCTCTCCTCCTTTTCTTTAACATTGTTAAACCAGTTACAGAATTGGCGGTAACCTGGGTCATCGGATGTGCTCTCCTCCCAGGGGAAACAACTGGTGAGCAGGCAGTATATGAGGATCCCCAGGGCCCAGCTATCCAAACTGGGCTCCACTGGCATCCAGATATCTTCTTCCTCCTCTTTCTTCTTGTGCTTGGCCTGTTCCACCTCAGGCACGCAGAAAGGGGATTCGTACCAGACAGCACGCAATTTTGTGCCACGAGGACGTACGAGACCGAAGTCACCTAGTTTGACCCAGCGACAGTTTGGGGCACACAGGAACACATTCTCTGGTTTAATATCACGGTGCACAAAGCCCAGGGAGTGCAAGTAAGACACAGCACCACTTAACTGCGACATCACACTCTGAGCCTGCACCTCACTCACCCCCACCTAGAGAGAGAGAGAAAGAGAGAGAATAAGCAATGAATAAAATGAGAGGAACAGATAAAATAATTAAACTAGAGAAATCCTGGAAATTCAATATTCTGTATGGCCTCTTCTTAGTATTACTGTGTCCTTAGATAGCAGTGGGCTGATGACAAGGCCAGGTGCTTTTGCTGTGGAGTACGAACACATGTAAAGTATATGTATATGCCTGTGCATGTCCAAGGCCTCTCACTTCCATGAAGAAACCTTTCAGCGCTGCTATTCATCTTAATGTAATTACATCACTATATGTGTCTAATGTCAAACATTATGTGTGATATATTAGATGCAGTATATCCCAGTGTTAGAAAACGTCAGGAGACTAAATCATCTCCACATGTGTTATGGTATCCTTAAGGAGAATTTGCAAATAAGCAAAACAAAATGCAACCTGAGTCTGAACAGGGTCTAAATTATGCACAACTAGCTTTCAGGTTTTCTTTTTTTTTTTTGCTAGGAATAATTAAACTTGGTTTAACTTACATCTGACACAATGACATCGTAGAGATCTCCATAGAGAGCAGCCTGCTGGGCAAAGATATAGTGGGAGGGCGTAGAGAAAAAGATTCCAAGGGCACGTGTGAGGGAGGGATGAGTGCAGAAGGAGAGGGAGAGGTTGTATTCACGCAGAAAGGTGTGGAGAGTCGTAGAGCAGCGAGGGAAGAACTTCAGCGCCATAGGTGTGCCTGGAAATCAAAAGAGGCCAAAGATTATCTCATGAATTGTACCATGATTTACAACTGACTGTGAAATTTAGCACCACAAGGTTTTTGGCTGAAAAGGGAAAATATGTGACTTAGTGTCCATTTTACCTTAAAAAGTTAAAGTTAAAAATGAAATCCTGCGACATGACGACAATCCAAAACATGAGGCAAATTCGAGAATAAATTTCGCCATGACCCTCTCAGTTTTCAGACTTAATTTGAAGAAATCATGCACGACCTGGCAGAGTTATAACAGATGTAGCAAGGAGAATAGATACACATTGACCACGCAATCAGATATGCAATATTAAAACTGAGAAGACTCAACAGCTGAACTCAGCAGGACACACACACAAAAAAAGGTTGGAGGCAGTTCTAAAGGCGAAGGATGGACATACAAGAGTATTTATATGACATTCAGAAAAGGTGACTGACTTTCGAACTGATAACATTTTTATTTTTTCATTATTAATATCCTAACATGCACTGTTTCACCATCATGCATTGTTTCATCTGTGAAACCTAACAGACTTAATGACTTGGTATAAATGAAATGTTCTCATCTTTTTCGTTTTGAGCTAAGGGTATGCAAATGTTTGCCTTAATCTCTATACGGTCAAAACAAATACTAGAAAAACCAGTTACTGAAAAAAAGTTCAAACAAATACAAATAACTTATTTGCTCTTCGTATTCTCTAAAGCAGGGGTCGCCAATGGACACAGTGTTTCAGCAGATCGAACTGAATTACTTGAAAACATACTGTAGTAGAGACAATAAGCATATGAAAAAACTAGCTGTAGTTCAGAGACTCTGGATTTCAAAACATGAACCAGTATGGCTTGTGTAGCAGATCCTCTGGCGAGGCTTATCCAGTTACATGCATTTATGTACATTTTTAGCTGAAGGAAGTTCATCAGACCAGAGACTAGCTACAGCGCTAAAGACATTAGTTTAGAAAGAACTTTCAGAAACCTTACACAGACGTTTATGGATTTTTATTTTGTTTACCGTCTCTGGTCTGATTAGTGAACTGACCACATGGCTTGTTTGAAAAAAATAGTTGTTGACGGAAACAGCCTGGACAGGGAAGTATGTGTTTATTCTGTCTGAGTCAAGTTCAAAACACACATCATCTGTTGTGTCTGTGGTGCTACTCAAAAGTAGCATGAGGCACCACTACAAAACGAAACACAACTGCTTCCAACTGTCTTAATAACCCTTAATGGTGAAGCATTACAAGATAACTGTTTGTCACCATTCAATCATTCAAACTTTTGCAAGCAAGGATTTTTAGGTAACTGGACCTTTACAAATTTTATTCGAATACTAAAGGATTACAGTGTGGTGTGTTTTCTCTTGTACCACAAACCTCTCTTTTTGTGCACAGCCAGCATGACTTTGCCATATGACCCCTCTCCAAGCTTCTTGATTACTCGAAAATGCTCTGAGGTCACCATCGATGTCATACACTGAGCTGTGAGATAACACAGCTCGTCCAGGTCCTGTGCAGCATCCTGATAACAAAGCAACACACCACATATTCTATATCAGTTCCCAGAAGTCAGCGTCAACGTGGGGGGAAAAAAACCCATGCAGTCTATAAGTGTATACGTCCATATGGGATTTCCCGTCTGTCTGTCAGTAAACTGGCTCGCTACACTGTAACATCAATCAGGTGGGGAACATGGAGAACACAATAGCAGTAGCCTATTAACGCTTACAGCTGCTCAAAATAGTCACCACAGGATTTCTGCTAATCTTCACGTAACATAAAACTCATTGTCTAAACCCGACTATATTTATCGCTGACCTTTCCTAAGTAGAAGTCTTTTGTATACACACATATGGGTTGATAACCGTTCATTTAAGGATGTTTGCCATGCCAGCATATCCCTTACAGCATGTATTAACTCTGTGCAGCTGCATTGCTCCCCAAAGACCACACACAAGCAGCATACCGTCTAATTGGATGGCTTTAACTGGTATTTCGTTATTAGCGAGTTTGAATGTGTGTTATGGGAGACTGTAGTGAGTACTGCAGACACGTAGTGTGTTCAGCGTTGCTAGGCTGTGTGAAGTGGGCGATGCAAGCTGTTCTTCCCTTGCTGATAGGGTCTCCAGAACTAGCCTTTGATGCACTGCCAACGCACATGTACATCCCGCAACTCATTGCATTTTCCATCTCTGAGATCTAAAATAAGTTTGAAGACCAGCTTGACCTGGTCAAGCTTCACAAACTGTCAATACTTTTTTTTTCATTCATAAGCTGATTCTAGGTCACTAATCTTCTAGCTTACTTGATATGGCTATGCCCTACTAATTTTAAGATCTCTAGTGATCTGTTTTTTTTTTTTAGAAAGCCAGAACATTGAGCCAGGTGAATATTTGGCAAGGCATGGTAGCATTTATTAGAGTCATTTTGTTAGAGATCATGCGGCTTTTTTTTTTTTTTTAACTAATGAGCTAATTCTAAATCACTAACTTTCTTCTAGTATATTTGATATGGCTGTGTCTTTACAATTATACCTATTCGCATACGTAGTTTTAAGTTTTATTGGAAGGTCAGAAGCTTGGTATATATTTAGCAAGGCATGTCAGTGCCTTTCCACTACCTTCACAGCTCTTACACAGACATGTAAATACAAAATTCAGAAAACACAGAAATTCAGTAAATACAGAAATAAAGTGTAAAGCTTGTTTAAATTTAAATGGAAATTTAGAACCCCACAGCTTCGTTAAAACCCATCCCATAAAACATGCGATAGAATGCTGTTACACTCTCAGAAAAGTTTACTATCGCAAATGAGACTGATGAGATTGTACTGCCGAGTCTTTTTTTGTACTTTTATTATGCTTCTTTCACCTGGAAATGTGAATGTAGTATATCTTTAATCTCATTTAAGATACAGTTGTGAACTTTTATTATGTTCCTTAAACAGACTTGGAAATCTGGCTCTACAGACCAAAACTGAAGTGATAAATCTTGGTGTAGTTCTGGATGCTGATTTTAAACCACACATTAATAAATGTGAATAAAATAATTAATAAAATGAAACTTATCATTTAAGAAATATAGTACAAGTGAGACTGTACCTCTGGTTACAAGATGCCAAGAAAATGATCTGTGCTCTCACTGAACTGTCAGATCATATTAGACCAGTTTTAGATCACACTACTAGCTGCCTGTTTTCTTTAGAAAATGTTCTGACTAGTTTTTAAATCTTTTAATGTTAAAACCCCCCATACATCTCCGAATGTCTGATAAACTATATTCCATGTCGTGACTTAAGATTATCTTGTGCTAAACTTCTCCATATTCCACTTACGAAACTGAAAAAAAAGTGGTGAAGCGGCCTTTTATTTTTATGCACTAAAGATTGGGAACACATTACCATTAAAGATTCATTAGTCTCCATCGACCACTGAAACAAAATAACAGTAACAGCTAAAAACATTTTAACTTTAGCATTTAACTATCTTTTATTATTTTCCTTACTTTTACTGGAATGGTACTTTTATATGACTTTATATAGCTGCCTATCTTACTATTTTATGTTTGACCGCCTTTTGTTTCGTTTACTTTAAAGTGAATGAAAAACTGATATAAGAGGGGCTATATAAATAAAGTGCATTATTATTATTATTATTATTATTATTATTATTATTATTATTATTATTAAAGATTATAAATTCACTCTCCCAGGTGAAAGAGATAAAATAAAGGTATGAAAGATGCCCACTTGAAGATCGCTGGTGTGGAATCTCCACCTCACTGAGAAGCAAAAGTTCCTTTAGTACCTTTACGATACATTTACACTAGTTTGGACTAACTACATGAAAACAGAAGATAGTGACCTACTATAAACATCAGTACAGTTCAAATATGTAAATGATCAAGTTGACAGTTAAAGTGATCAAGTTGATGATTGTCTGATGTCTCTAGACATCAAGGGTATCTTCACTGGTGATCCTCTGCAAGGTCTGTAATGTAGTTCTTGCTTTTTCCAGTAGCATTTTACCATCTGGCCTCTCTTCAGTGAGGAAAATGCATACTCAGCAGTGTTTAAGGTAGGTTGTTCATTATGAAAAGGTTTACTTTTTTAACATTTCTGACTGATTATTCTTACTATGCTTATTTTTCATTTGATTTTATCCCCATGGTGGTCTCCTTTACCAGCATAGACTAATAAGGCAAGCTCATAAATATTCTGGTCCCTTGAAAAGTTTCTGATTCTGGTGTAAAGGTGGTTGAATATAAATGCCATTGCACTGAATCTGACTTGCAAGAGTCTAGAGCCAAAACAAAAGGAAATTGTCACTGTCCTCTATATTTTATCAGATCCACTTTTGTGGCAGTGCACCTGTTCATAACATTACATGCTGCTGACCCTGCCGGCATTTTGTCCCTGTAATATAATACACAGAAAGTCTCGCCAGTATAGACACTGTGATGCCTTTGTAACACCTTTTGCCATGTTTTGGTATGGCAAGAATCACAGTGATTTACATATTAATATATCATTTGCCATCCTTTCACATCAAGTCTACTGCACATGCTAGTATTTTATTATACGGCCGTTTTATATGAGGTAAAGGACCTCACATACTTGTTAGCAGATCGTTAACAAGTTTTAAACAATTCACTCATTTACATACAGCCTTGGTTCCTGGATAGGTATGCAAAGTGATTACTACTACTACTAATAATAATAATAATAATATCAATAAATTCTGTTCATGTATTAAATATGGGTAATGTCATTTGGTATGTTTATTGCAGATTTTCTCTAACCCTACAATCCTAGTCTGTCTAAAACAAATATACAGCAAATATAAATAAGGGTTGAGAATGAATGGGAGATAGACCCTTAAATACGAAGGTCTCAATGTTACAAAAGCTGCAAAAGAAAATTCTACTTACAGACATGGCTGAATAGCCAGATTAAGTCTCTTAGAAAATCTTTGCACGTCTTCACTCTGTCCTGTCCATTTGTATGGGATTACACTCTTATCTACTGTCTAAATGTAAGTACAATGGACCTCAGTGAGTATACAGCTATCGTTTGGGAATGACTACACGTGTCTGAGTGTCTACTCCTACCAGTCTGTTGCACCATGCAGCCAGCGGTGTGTGTGTGTGTGTGTGTGTGTTTTTATAGGCCTTTGGTTGGTGTGCTCTCTAGCTTGTTGATCTGTCTGTCTCATTAGGCCCTACCCATCCCACAACTTCTCCCATTTGCTTGTGCCGCATATCACTGCTTAGCTCTCTCTCCCTCTCTCTCTCTCTCTCTCCCTCTCTCTCTCTCTATCTATCTCTCTCTCTTGGCTGCTTTCTGCACCATAGCTATGACATGACCCCGTATGTCTCATACACTTGTCTCTTACTCTCCTAATCCACTCTCAAGTCTTCTCCTCTGTTTTCATGTCACCCTCTCACTTTCTCCTGTCTCTGTCACCCTCTAAGTCTTAGTCAGTGAATTCTTCACAGTGATTTGGCTTTGAGCTTTAATCAGCAGCATTCCTGATTAAGCATGACTGAAATAGATAAGAAGATGTTTCCCCAAGAAACTTTAATTAGACTTGGGCTACTGCTCTCCAGGCTCAGTGTGTGAGTGTTACTGGTACACTCAAATTCAATAATTAAAATTTGGATACTTTCAAAATTTATTTTTATATAGATATATATATAGATATATATAGATATACAGTATGTATATATTGACCTTGACTTGAATGTGCTGTGCAAGGACTTCATTTGTGTTCCTTGTAAAGCTTGAGCACCAAGGGCTACTGCAAATAGACTATTTTGCAAACAGTAGCAAATTGTTATTCAGTTCACTTTTAAATTAACTCTGGTGTCCAAAATTATAGTGTTAAAAAGAAAGATTTACACCATGACCTAAAACCTGGAATTGACCCAGTAATAAAAAGCAATCGTAAACAAACATTGCTTTCAGGAATATTAACATATAGGAAAATGCAAGATGATGCAAGGAAGGAAGGAAATGCAAGATGATATTATCCATTTTTCATTTGTGTTAAACACTGTGATAAATGTTAGACAATGATGTGTTTTGAATTTTTCCATGCATTTTTTTATTTCAGTGTTCAGTGAAGAGAAACTCCAAGAATAAAACAATACATAAAGTTATGCAAATCATCAAATTCTACATTTCAGGCCTGTGTCCATTCCACTTGCTTCATATTTAATTTAACCCCTGCTTTAGAAAAATGTAAGGCATACTAATGTTTTCCTTGGCATTAGGCTTACCACTGCAACCTAAGGCTATCAACCCTATTGACTCCACTGAACACGGACATTCTGCCATCAGTTTGATTGACAAAATGAACAGCTGAAACTTTCACAGAAAGTCTCATTACAGCCATCTCCTGGACTGGAGCCAAACCCTCCTCTTGCGTCTGCCAGCTTTCACTCTGCGTGTTGCAACCCCTTTGCTTCACCTTCTCAAATGGATTTCCCATGGTACAAACTTGGCCGATTGTAACACTAGGCAAACAGTCCCTGTTATCACGACCGTGGCCATGCAGCTACTTCCAGCTGGCGTATTGTTCACCAAGTGGCCATGGCAGCATCAGTGTGTTTGCTGATCCTATAAATCATAAAGCAAAGAGTCATTAGCAATTGTTACATGATGTTGATAGAAATATTTTGGGTGTGAATGCCATATGTGAGAACTATCCAAAGCAGTGCTAAATAAACACAGTGAAAAGTACACCACTGTTTATGGTGATAAATATTTGTGTTAGGAATTCGCATTGATATTGGAATTGAATATATATATATATATATATATATATATATATATATATATATATATATATATATATATATATATATACACAGTTAGGTCCGGAAGTATTTGGACAATGACAGAGTTTTTGTGATTTTGCCTTTATACACCACCACAATGGATTTGAAATAAAACAATCAAGATGTGATCGAATTATGATTATAATTACATTACATACATTACATAATTACATAAATATAAATACAATTATGTCACTTTGTCCAAATACCTTTGAGCCCCTGAAAATGGAAGCACTTTGCTTAAAATGACTGTAATTCCTAATTCTAAATAAAGCTGAAAGTCTACACTTCGATCACATCTTGATTGTTTTATTTCAAATCCATTGTGGTGGTGTATAAAGGCAAAATCACAAAAACTCCGTCACTGTCCAAATACTTCTGGACCTGACTGTATATGTATATATATATATATATATATATATATATATATATATATATATATATATATATATATATTTTTTATATATATATATATATATATATATATATATATATATATATATATATATATATATACATATATGCTGTCTAACTTCCTTACAAACAATAATGCTAAAATAACTATATGAAGTTTTAAATATATAAAGTGTTATCCGTTTTTATATAAACAATGATTCAACACATCTGCAGCATTAATCATTTTTTTTCTACAACTTATGTGAAACCAGGTTTTCAAGACTATTGATAACTATTGTGTTTGACTGTTACTCTAATTTTGTAAATCTCTATCTTGTTATATTCAAATTAGTATTGACTATGACAAAAACAAATGTCAGCAATAAAGAACAAATATGAAACATACAAGATCAAATTTGCATTGTTTATTTTTTTTAATTTCAGTTATGCTTACACAACAGTGAATCATATCCTTCTGAAATAACATCGGATAAAACTGAACAATGTGTATGAATTCATGTCTACAGTAGCTGAACTAGAATAAGGAACCTGAGTACTGGAAAAACAAACACCATTAAAATGTGCATGTCTGTCTACACAGCACATGATGAACAAAATCTTACAGCATGTGTATTATAAATACTGTGTGGTACATGTAGAAGGTGTTTTACTGTCCTTTGTTGGTACACACTTGTGGCAAAGCTTCCTCTTTTTGCCACCAGCTGCAATCTACAATGGTGAAAAGTCTTTGTTAGACATGTAATACTTCTAAAATGTTGACAGGTGAACATGCACATACACACACACACACACACATACCACACATACCAATAACAAAAAAAGTCACCCACACTTACTTTAGGCACAGGAAGTGGTGGCAGCCTGGGATGTGCAGTTTGGGGTAACAAGAGCATACACCGATCAGCCATAACATTATGACCACTGACAGGTGAAGTGAATAATATTGATTATCTCATTACAATAGCACCTGTCAAGGGTTGAGATATATTAGGCAGCAAGTGACCAGTCGGTTGTCGAAGTTGATGTGTTGGAAACAGGAAAAATGGGTAAGCGTAAGGATTAGAGAGACTTTGACAATTGCCAAATTGTGATGGCTAGATGACCGGGTCAGAGCATCTCCTAAACGGCAGGCCTTGTGGGGTGTTCCCGGTATGCAGTGGTTAGTACCTACCAAAAGTGGTCCAAGGAAGGACAACTGCTGAACTAGCAACAGTGTCATGGGCGCCCAAGGCTCGCTGATGCGCGTGGGGAGCGAAGGCTAGTCCGTCTGGTCTGATCCCACAGAAGAGCTACTGTAGCACAAATTGCTGAAAAGTTAAAGCTGGCTATGATAGAAAGGTGTCAGAACACACAGTGCATCGCAGCTTGCTGCGTATGAGGCTGGGTAGCCGCAGAGCTGTCAGAGCGCCCATGTTGACCCCTGTCCACTGCCAAAAGTGCCTACAATGGACAGGTGAGCATCAGAACTGGACCTTGGATCAATGGAAGAAGGTGGCCTGGTCCAATAAATCACATTTTCTTTTATATCATGTGGAAGGCTGAGTGTGTGTGCATCGTTTACCTGGGGAAGAGATGGCACCAGCATGCACTATGGGAAGAACGCAAGCTGGCGGAGGCAGTGTGATGCTCTGGGCAATGTTCTGCTGGGAAACCTTGGGTCCTGGCATTCATGTGGATGCTATTTTGACGCATACCACCTACCTAAACATTGTTGCAGACCAGGTACACCCCTTCATGGCAACGGTATTCCCTAAGGGAAGTGACCTCTTTCAGCAAGATAATGCACCCTGCCACACTGTAAAAATTGTTCAGGAATGGTTTGAGGAACATGACAAAGAGTTCAAGGTGTTGACAAATTCCCCAGATCTCAATCCCATCAAGCATCTGTGGGATGTGCTGGCCATCAGGTCCAATCCATGGAGGCCCCACCTCGCAACTTACAGGACTTAAAGGATCTGCTGTTAACGTCTTTTTTTGTGCCAGATACCACAGCACACCTTCAGGGATCTAGTGGAGTCCATGCCTTGACGGGTCAGGGCTGTTTTGGCAGCAAAAGGGGGACCAACACAATATTAGGCAGGTGGTCATAATGTTGTGGCTGATCGGTGTATGTATTTATATATATAAATGAGTCATTTTGACCCGAGGGCCATGTGATGGTTAAACCATTATGTATAATAGTGGTGTAATGCAATGCCAATATCTGTATCTGTTTAGTGCTCCAAATATTCATATTTGTATTTAAACTCTTAGTGGGTGTTGCCAAACACAATAGGGATTTTTTTCATTTCTTTTTTTTTTTTCAAATAGATGCATTGTTTACATTCACAGGTTCACAGGTTAATGAGGTCTTTCTTCATCCTGTAAACTTTACCTCTGATCACTCGCGTGCTTAAAGTAAAAAAAAAAAAGAAAGAAAGTAAAAACCTCCCTATTGCATTACTTTTTCAGGATCCCTGTCCTGATGTGCACCTCGAGTCTCAACCAGATGCCATGTGAACCTTTCTGGCAAGCTTTCTAAAATAATGATCAGTATGTTTCTTATTTGTATCTGTATTTGTGTCATGTTAACATTATCTGTTAATTCCAAATAATATATTCCTATTTGGTTATATCCCTATGCATATGTTTTCTGGCTGGGTGAATATACAACATTAAAACAATACAACAAGGTTATAATGAGTGCATATAACTGCTAATATCATATATGTGTTTTCAATATAGCGTATGTACTGGTTTGTTGAAGAGGCCCCTAACATAAAGCAGGGCATTGCCTCTAAGTGGACGATGTGTATTATAGCAGCGGATGACACTTGAGCATATGGTGCATGGGCACAGGCAAATAACAGAAGGTGTTTATGTAAAATATTCATAGCTCAGACACCCTGCATAATAGTAGGTTAAGGTTACAGCCCCTAAGATTGTTGGAAGTTAAAAAGAGTGAATGAAATAGATTGTATCAGTTCATGTCAAGATTATTTATGAGGTGTTATTTTTAGATGGCTTTAACCTTTCATTACATGGGTAGTAGACAGCCTGCGAGCATGAAAAGTTTATGTAGAACACGGATTCTCAGTTTCAGTCTTTGAGGACTCCATATCCACAAGTGGGTTTATAATGAGATTAAATTTTGAATCTATAATGTAGAAGGTCCACAGAACTGGGATTATCACTGGCTGTGAGGCAGTGGTAGCTCAGTGGTTAAGAGGTTGGACTACTAATCATGAAGGTCATGAGTTCAATCCCCAGCACCACCAAGCTGCCACTACTGGACCCTTGAGCAAGGCCCTTTACCCTCAACTGCTCAGTTGTATAAAAAATGAGATAGATGTAAGTCACTCTGGATAAGGGCCTCTGCCAAATGCCATAATTTTAAATGTAATATAAATGGAATACATCATGCATGGGGTGCTAGTCCATCACAGGGCACCATGCACACACCCATTCACATCTGGGGGCTTTAGAGTAGCCAATCCACCTACAAGCATGTTTTTGGGAGGTGGGAGGAAACCAGAGAACCCTGAGGAACAGCTTGTAGGCCAAATACGATGAAGAAAAGCTAAACTAAAGTACAGTAAGAACTTTATTTAACATGAAGTAGAGGTTATTAGTATGCTACAGTACCTATTTATTTGTTTCTTTCATGCCTACATATAAATTGCCCATAGCAACCAATAGCTGATGTATAGTAAATGTATTTAAAAGAGTCCGTACTATATGTATAGTAGTCTTCATAATAGATGGTAACCATGTAGCCAATTACTTATAAATAAATAAGTAAATAAACAACAGGATAAATAGCATAAAAAATGTGCCAAAACTGTTTGTGTGTGTCTTTGCTAAGACATTTCACCTCCCACAATCTAAACAATGTCTCGATCTACACGCATTCTTATGCTGGGGGTGCGGCTGCTCTACTGGGCTTACAGACAGGAAGCGGAAGTGCCGCCATCTCCTTGTATCAGGCAACACCAGGGTCAACGTTTGCATGGTAACGTTACAGTACCTTTAAATTATGAAACTTGGACAGACGAGACACATTAAAGAAAGTTATTCTCAAGTGACACTCTCACAAAAATACGGCGAGCCGCATTTCTGCCCTACTAAACAGTACGCTGCTAAAGGTGGCGTAATATTTTGCCATACTATTTAGTAAGATAGCATGCGGTTTTAGAAAGAGACCATAGCGAAATCCCAAATACCACTGTCATGGACTTGTAGTGCACTATATAGGGCGTAGGAGCTGTTTACTTCATGCGCTGTGTAGTGCACATTGTGTAGTGGAGCAGGGAGCTATTTGAGATTCCGCCCTCGTCTCTGATTGTAAGAAGAAGTGCTAAGTTTCGCTAGCGCTGTACCGAGCCCCGCTTTTCCCCACCGCATATCTCCGGTGTCCTAAATGGCTCGTTTTAAATCGCCCCTGTGACGGAATATCTTATTTCTACCCTCCCTTCGATACGTGTTGATGTCTTTAACCTGACAGCTCCAGATTTGAACGGTGAGTAGGGTGTGCTAAGCTAACGCATTAGCTCGCTGCGCCTCCGATAAGACAGTGCCAGCTTTACTTTATCCTCAGCTAACTCGGAGTGTGTGGAAATGGAGAGGTATGCATGACCGAATGAGAGGTGACGGCTAACTTTTTTTAATATTACTATTATTTATTTTTTATTTTTTACTTTCTAGACTCATGCAGTTATTTTTTTCCCCGCAGTGTCCTTAAGTCAGGTAACTTTGGTACTTTGTGTATTTGGCTAACGTTCTTTCTTTTCTTTTCCTGCTAGCTCTGTGGTTCGGTTAGTGAGAGGTGCTGGGGTGGGAGGCTAGCTGGCTAAAGTCAGGAGGGTGTGTTGTGCTGTCAAAAGACACCACTAGCCACTGTTTGAATGATATTTTACAACACAGCTGGCAATTCCTTTTATTTATTTATTTATTTATTTATATAATAATAATATATACATACATATATATTTATATACATTTTGTCGCTAGTTTGATTTGTATGTTTGGTCTTCTGACAGCTTGTGTGTTATCTTGCTAGCTAGCTGACGTTAGCATGTTAGGCGTGTGTTACTCTTACCTAATGACAGAAGATAACATTATCATTATTATTATCATTATAGCGTTTGTTGTTAATATTAATTCTTTAATGTGCATTCACTTTTCATTTAAAAAAAAAACTCCCTCCAGTCAAACGCTTGCAATTAAAAAAAAAAATACAGTCTTTCTGGCATTGCTAATCAACTGTTGCTTCTTGAGGCCACTTGTTAGCTGGATAACTTCATGCCTGTGGGATTTGATGCTTTCTTCCTAAGTTTGATGGTAGTTTCAGTTTTGGATCCGAGCAGGAATGATGGAAACCTCTCCACTGAGCGCTTTCCCATCTCAGTGCCCTCGGTCTCTGACTTGATCATTTACTAAAGCCTCTGGGACTTTGCTCTGATCTTTGCCAGCTCGACTTTGGAGCTGTTATCAGGTTTCAGTATTATGCAATCATTATTTATACAGTGTGTCATCCGCCACTCCTTATAACAAGTCCTGTAGTAATTTCATTCAGGACAGGATCCTTCTTACTTTTAGGCTAATGTTGTTTTCTATAAACCTCACTGAAGCCCTTAGATATTTCACTGTTTGTCACTTAAACACTAAGGACACTTGGGCTTGTTGTTTGTAGAGTCTCCACTAAAAAACAGGCTATACAATAATGAAATAAAGAGCTATAATATATATGTATGTATGTATGAGAGAGAGATAATGGTGCCCTGTACATGTAGATTATAATGTGATGTTTTATGAAGGACATGTTTATAATAAGGTGGCTTTAAGTGTGACAGTTTGACCTTGACTCTGAGTTGAGGTGGTCACTTGATTTCCTGCCATTCTGAGTGAGAGAGTTACACTGAACTCTAGCCTGCTTTTCCTTCTTTACACGATCACTGGGTCTCATTTATGAAGCTATTAGCGACGATGTGTAAATGTTTTCATAAGCGGTACCGAAATAAAAAATTCCCTCCCTATTTACACAGCACAGCTGATTTGCATTTTTATGACGTCTACAAACCTTTAAGAAAGGTAATGCTTAAAACAGCTAAATTACTCCCGAACAGTGAAAGAGTGCACCCTAATCGCGGCGTACACGAACTCTTCCCATAATGCAGCTCAGCTGATACAGCGTGTCGGCTATCACAGGCACACGCTAAAACCCCGTCCACATGTATATTGATGCTTTTGAAAACATCAGCCCTATTCGGACAGGATTAAATTTACATGGGGTTGTGGGGTAGTTTCCTATTTTACCGGTGATTTTATTCCCATTCGGATCGGCCATGTCTGTGCTTTTCTCCGTCCTCCGCTGAGAAGATTACAGGCTGAATTACCTACTTTTTTTTTTTTTTTGGCCAAACTCAGCACTCGTCTGATAATTTTAGTCGCGTCTGCGTACACGTTTGTGATTTTCTATGCAGATACTAAACAGCTACATGCTGTATTTAGTCCTGTAGCACGTGTATTATTGACCCTCCCCAGATATTAAACACTTTCCAGATTTGCGAAACTAGAAGTGGATACGAATACTTTGATTGTTGTTTTATTGTGTTTTCACATTGTTGCTGGAAGCTTAGTTTGCCCCAAACTGAAATAAGAGCCAGCGTCTCTTCTCTATTCCAGTACTGCAGCCTCTTCGGCCGCTTGGACACCATGTTGTGAATGGAGGGTCATTCTGTGACCAGGTGACACAGACATCTGGATTCGTAGAAAATATAACCCACTAGAAACTCACTCCCACTGTGGTCGTTTTTTTTGAGAGTTTTATCTCTGAGGAGATGTGTCAAAATTTCTTATTATTAATGTCCCCCTGATAAACTAATCCAATCCGAATAGGGCTGTATTAACAGTCCCCTCTGAAAGTACTGGAAAGGCAAGGCCAGTTCTTTTGTTTTTGCTATACACTGACATTTGGGTTTTGGGATCAACAGATGAACATGAGACGATAGAACAGAATTTCTGCTTTCATTTTCTGATCTGTACATCTAGATGTGTTAAACAACTGAGACCTTTTCTTTGAGCCCACTCAATTTTCAAGTGATCTACAATATCAGAACATGTGACTGACAGGTGTTTCTTGTTGCCCAGGTGTGCCCTGTTAGATCGATTCTTTAAACAGTGAATAGCTCTGAACGTGTACGCTTGGTTTCAGCCTTGAGCTTCACCTATGAAGACTGTATTTATTGTTAAAAAGGATAAACCAACACGAAGACCAGAGAGCTGGCTATGGGAGAAATGCACGTTGAGAAAAAGAGGGAAAATACATCAGAGCCATTGCACAAGCATTGGGCTTTGGAATGTCCCAAAGAAGGAAGAAACAACTGGTGTACTAGCAACCAGACTTCGAACAGGCCGGCCAAGGAAAACAACAGCAGTTGATGACACAAACATTGTGAGAGCTATGAAGAAAAACCCAAAAACAACATTCAGTGACATCAGCAACAACCTCCGCAAGGCATGGGTGCAGTTGTCACAATCCACTATTTGAAGAAGAAATTCTAGAGAAATGCATCTAATTGGGAGAAATTTCATCATGCAGCAAGACAATGAAAAAAAAACACTGCCAACACAACAGAGGACTTCATCAGGGGGACAAGTGGAATGTTTTAGACTGGCCAAGTCATTCATCAGAGCTTAACCCAACTGAGCGTGCATTCTGCCTCTTGAAGAGGAGAATGAAGGGGGAAAAACCCCAAAACAAATAAGAATTGAAAGAAGCTGTGGTACAAGCCTGGAAAAGTGTCACAACAGAAGAATGCAACAGTTGGGTGATGTCAGTGGAGCACCAGCTTGATGCAGTTATTGAAAGCAAGCGATATGCAACCAAATATTAAGTGTTATTTACTTTAAGGCTATCTGTTCCGATACTTTTGCTCAACTAAAATTAGGTGGTCTACCACCAAAGGTGCCATGTTGTAAGTTGTTTTACACATCTAGATGTAAATATCAGGAAGTGAAAGCTGAAATTCTGATCTGTTATCTCGTATTAATCTTTTGATCTCAAACTCAGATGTCTCCAGTGTATAGCAAAAACAGAAGATTCTGCCTTTCTGTGCCAATACTTTCGGGGGTGGGGTTCGGGCGAGTATATTTTCCTTGAGTTTTCACTGTTTTTGCGTCAACCTGTGCATATCCACCGTGTTACGAATGCATTAAGACTTTGTTTATCACGACTGCCGACTTGTTACTTTGTGAAATTTCACTTTCTTTTATTATCACCCCACTGTGCTGAAGCAGCAGAATATGATCCGCACTGTGCTACTCCTGTATCCGCTGCTCCAGTGCTGCAAACCACACCGCAAGATTTTGGATAAGATCCAAATATAAGATTAAGGAGGAGCTCCACCTCATCATCAGGCTCCGTGTGTTTGCTGTTTTTCACTTTAAAACTTTTTGCCAGTCGTGACCCTGGGCAGGATACAGCAGTTACTGAAGATGGATGAATGAACTTTTCTCTTTTCTGCCGCTCAGTACACAGCTCTCGGCGGTATTCCTGAGGAGTTTTGCATATCAGCTTATGACATCTCATCATCAGTGATTTGCCTGGCATGTTCATGTCAGTATTTTTGTTTAGACAGGTTCATATGTATATGAATTTTTTTTTTTTTAAAACCGAAGCATTGAAAACAATGAATATTTCTTGATGAATATCTGTATACAGGCGGACGAGGCCTAACTCTTCCTCCGTCGATATTGCGCCATAACTTTTGTCGTAATTGAATGGCTAATCTTATTTGTTTTTAAGTTATGGATTTGCTTTGTTTTGCTTTCTTTCGAGCCATTAATATGAAACGAGTTTCACAACATGTTTATTAAATTTGCGCGTGGAATTGAAAAGGATAAGTGATTTGACCATCACAGTGTACCGTGTACATAAAGCTGCAGTAACTCATCGCCAGTTATACGATGTGACGTCGGTCGGTCGAGGTTTACGATTACGATTACGTCAGTCAGTCTCCGTAGTCATAAATTTACACAAACTCA
>CM040975.1:22390879-22415240 GCA_022985145.1 Pangasius djambal | reverse complement strand
ACAGTTTGGAGCGGGCCCCTTCCTCTTCCAACATGACTGCGCACCAGTGCACAAAGCAAGGTCCATAAAGACATGGATGACAGAGTCTGGTGTGGATGAACTTGACTGGCCTGCACAGAGTCCTGACCTGAACCCGATAGAACACCTTTGGGATGAATTAGAGCGGAGACTGAGAGCCAGGCCTTCTCGACCAACATCAATGTGTGACCTCACCAATGCGCTTTTGGAAGAATGGTCAAAAATTCCCATAAACGCACTCCTCAACCTTGTGGACAGCCTTCCCAGAAGAGTTGAAGCTGTAATAGCTGCAAAAGGTGGACCGACATCATATTGAACCCTATGGGTTAGGAATGGGATGGCACTTAAGTTCATATGTGAGTCAAGGCAGGTGACCGAATACTTTTGGTAATATAGTGTAGCATGTAGCATATAGCATATAACAAAAGCTGTGCATTAGAATATAACAAAATTAAACATCATACATGTTTTTGAATTCTGTTTTCCACTTTCCAAAGTGTGATTTCCACAGCGATTTTTTTTTTTTCAAACCTGGATTGAATCATTTGTGAAATGTCGTCTTAACGCAGCTGCAGAAAGCAAGAGAGAGTGTGTGTGTGTGTTGTTAGCGCACAGTGTGTATTGGCTCATGAAAAACAACAAGCTTTTAGATGAAGCAGGTTTTTTAAAACCCTTTTTAGCCTTTCCCGAGTTGAGACAAAGAGGAAGCTGCTTTTTCAAAGGAGGAAGTGTGGACTTGATTAAGTTTAAATGTTTATTACACCTTGTGTAATATGAGTGTTATTTTGTGACTCTAATATGCAGCCTTTTGAAGCCACAGTATGGCTCTCCTACTGATGGGGCACCGTCAGTCTCTGAAACTATGGACATTGAAAATTAGCCATTAATTTTGAGTGTCTGTAGTTTCAGAGACTGATGGTGCCCCAGTTTGTGAACTGAGAGGCAGATTGTTGTCTGATTGAGAGTAAAATATGTAATAATGAACTTTGAATCATTTACTCTGTGTGTGTGTGTGTGTGTGTGTGTGTGTGTGTGTGTGTGTGTATTCAGGGTGTAAACGTAAGAGAGAAAGCCAAGCAGCTGGTGACTCTTTTGAAAGATGAAGAAAGGCTACGAGAAGAGAGGATCCACGCGCTCAAGACCAAAGAGAAGATGGCACAGACCTCAAGTGGTGAGTCAGTCAGCTAATGACATTAAGAGCTGCTTCATGTGCTAAAAGGGAAAGTATTTGTATTTAGCACAGCGTGAGGGAGAGCATCACGCTTGGCCACATTAAGAAATGAATGCTTTTCAAACCATAATGCCTAGCTGTTTAACCCCCAGCGTCTTCGGCTCCCTCGGCTCCTACTTTAGGACCGCACTCGGGCTCGGATTCGGACCAGGCGTGGCCACAGAGCTCAGGGGAGGAGGACCTCCAGCTGCAGCTGGCATTGGCCATGAGCAAAGAGGAGGCGGAGCAGGTAAAATCACTCGCCCAATCAGCTGTCACATGCTCTGGCAACAGGTAAAACAGGCAACCAAAGAAATTTATCATTGTATATCTTAAAATGATGAATTTTATGTTTTAAATTTAGATTGATATTTATCACTTCATGGGTAAAGGTGGATTCATGAATAATGCAGATTTTAGTTAGTAGTTCAGCTTGTAATAAATAAAAAGAAAAAAAAAAAAAGAACATTTTAGATTTCATTTACATTTTACGGAAAGAAATCAGAACGGTTGTCTCTATGCAAATATTTCTGATACGCAAAAAAACTCAAAAATGCTCAGTGTGAAATTAAAACATTAAATATTTTGTCTAGTTTGTATTACTGCAACAATATATTTCAAATTGCATGTTTCTTATGTAGTCAGAGAGCCTTATGAATAACAAGGTAAAGCTCAGTCATAAGAGGATAAACTAATGCACAATAAGTTATAGGTTCAAACTGTTTAGTTTTGTTTGGAGCTTCACTTGAGCCCTTAGTTATGACACTGAACATAAATCTTATAAAACTACTGAGTTTCTTTTGCTGCTGTCGTTTCAAATGACATTTTTAGGACAGCACCTTTAGTCTTTTTCTACTGTTTTCTATACCTAATACTAACTAGTTTCAAATCCCCTCCCCAACCACTTTCACTTCTGCACTTGCTTTCTTACTCACTTCCTACTTTCACTCCTTCTGTAGTAGTTTAGGGATCATGGCTAATGAGCTCAGGCCCTTCAACCTGTATAAGCCCCCACTCACTCGCTCACTCACTCACTCCCTCCTGTCCTTGCCCCCCCACCCCTCTCCCCCAGACTAGAGCTGACCCTCTGGAGGATGCAGAACTCCGCTACGCACTCACGCTCAGCCAGGAGGCTCACCATGAGGTCAGGGATCAAGGGTCACCCAGATCCCGGGGGTGAAAGCTGCTCCCTTATCGCTTTCTTGTGCACATTCCAAAATTCAATCGCAAATCAAAGATCAATTTAAAATGGAGCCTCGATATACTTCAGCCTAATTTCACTGAACAATCAGTTTACACTGTTAACAAGAAAAGGTTACAGATGTATAATGACCAAATAAGCCTATATGCCTGAATTCTCTTGTTTATGAAGGTTTTGCAGTTGATGAATGCAAGTTGGTTGTTATAAATCATGTGTAATTGTACCTAATTTGTGTCAGAAATGAAAGCATGCCAATAAACCGTCCACTACTATAATTATTTCCCAATCAGATATAAAAGTTGCCTTAAATCCCGTGTTTCCCATTAGCCTCCTGGTGCTCTGTTTGCTGTACTGATGTACTGATGGCATGTGATTGGCAGGAGGAGCGCCTGCGCAGGGGAGACGATCTAAGGCTGCAGATGGCCATCGAGGAGAGCAAGAGGGAGAAAGCCAAACCTGAGGAGGTGTGTACATGCGTGTGCGTGCGTGGATGTGTAGTCGTCATTCTTAAAGGATATGGCAACCAGTAGCTTTTTTGGAACATAAACACATTCATACCAAGGATCATTGCTGTATTTCTGGTAATACCTAATAATAGTGATAGGCTAACAAAGAATTATGTTAATAAACATTATTATAACAGCCCAAATCATAGCTCATACTCTCAGGTTGTAATGAAATAAATCCGTTTGTGATGAAATAAGGGGGATTTTGTCCCTCTGTTATTTGTCAGTGGGCAACGCCCTTTCAACTGACGACACCCTCAAATGTGGAAGCAACCACAGCTTTGAGCCATAAAAAGACCAGTAGCAATAAAGAGGAATAAACACATCACTCTGTTCAGCCTAGTCATAAATCCTGTGTTGAGAGAATTTACTCTTGCCCACGTTTTATCTCCTCATTTTTGTATAGTGTCTGTTTATAGATATAGATATAGGAATAAAACATGTATGCTCTAAAAGCTCATTATACTTTCATATACATGTACATGTATGCAAGATGGCTGCCGCATGTGTCCCGCAGTCGTTTGTAGCGTCACTTGTTCACATGCTTAGAAATTAGCATGACACATCTGCGTGGTGCTATCCCAACATAAATTGTGAGGATGACCTAGCACCGTGGGGTACTGTGTCTGCACCTGAATAAACAAACTGATGTGTCTCAAATCAGAGGCGTGTGTACGGTTCTAGACTGTCATTAAGTATTAACACTAAGCGGTTTCCTATTACAGTTAGTGTTTGCGTTTTGAAAACCCCTCATGTAGACTTTAAACCTACCAAAAGCTCTGTTTTGCGTACCTGTCTTTTGGACTTTCTAGATTAGTAAATAATTTTGAATGTATGGTCACCGTTTTTGCTTTGAGACACAGCTCATGACAGCAATCACGCAGACGGGAGCAAGCTTTAAAGAGAAACAGAGCTTGTCCGTGTGTTTAACGTCGCTGTACATGAAATCGCTAAACATTGCAGTTTGTCATGGAAATCTGATGTACAATTATGCTTTGATGTGCCTTCTACAACTTCCATTGTAATTAGACTTTGCCATAGTGGAAAACAAAAGGAACAGTTTTACCTCTGACTGTTACTGCTGAAACTGGAGACTCCTTCTGTCAATGTTAAACAAATCCATGATTTGTCTTGCAGGTAGCACTATTGTCAGAGTCATGCTTTTATAGAAGATTAATCCACACCTGACCAATCAGATCTGAGATTTCAACAGCGTTGATATACTACAACGCTATATATATATATATATACTACATTAACGCATGCGTTCATGACTGGTCTGCGGCATACCTTACAAATGGCTGTTTTCTGGTCAGTGTCTGATTTTTTTTATACCCAAACCATGGCAAAATGTCAGTACCTCCCTTTTTAGGTACTAGTTCCATATCTTTTAGTTAGGATGATGCCTGTTCTGTGTCAGTGTGTTGCGGGGTGTTTCGTTCCGTCACGCACCTCCATGTTTGTTTTTGGAACAGCACACCACTAGTATCTCCTAGAGATGTTTTTGTGACATTGGCGATGTAGACGATAAAGGAAAATATCTGTCAGAAGACATCTATCGTCTGACGATATGTATCACCATATCACACAGCCCTACTCCAGAACTATGTTTAAGTCTTGCGCTATTCTCTTTCCCCTCTCTTTTCTCAGTCCTCCCTGATGGAGCTGAGTGCTGTAGACCCATGGGGAGCTCCAGCAGCTCCAGGATCCACTGGCCCATCTCCTCCTCCGTCTGTGACCCCTGCCCCTTCAGCAGGACCTTGGGGCCATAGTGACCCCTGGGGGGCAGCGTCCCCTGCCTCTCCCCCTACTACTGACCCATGGGGGGGCGGGCCACCTTCAGTAGCCCCCCCTCCTCCAGACCCATGGGGGGAAACTTCCACAGTGAATTCTGACCCCTGGGCAGCTACAGGTGAGTGAAGAGCATGTAACAGCGCTTCTTCACAGGATGGAGCGACACGATGTGTGCTGAATTTGGTTACTATTCGTACTGAGGTAACATGCAAGCTAACAGCCACACAGATGTCCTGGTGTGTGGCCGGAGTCATGGCACAGAAAACCTCAGTAGTAGGCTAGAGTAGTGTCTTCCATAGTGTCCCACTCATTTCAAATAACATTTTTATGGCAGTAATTTAAATTATTTAAGCAGATTAAAGGCTTTTTAATGTTTCTGATTCTTTTCATTCTTTGTATACAGTATACTGGATATAAAAAGTCTGCACACCCCTGTTAAAACTGCAAGGTTATGTGATATAAAAACATGAAACCAAGATAACTCATGTCAGATCTTTTCCACCTTAAAAATGATCAAAATTAAAGTGAAAAACAAATAGAAATGTTTTAGGGGGAAAAAAGAAGAAAAATGTACAATAACCTGATTGCACAAGTGTGCACACCCTTTTGTAATTGGGGGTGTGTCTGTGCTCATAATGAACCAATCACATTCAAACTCATGTTCAGAAGCATTTGTCATACAGCTGTCATCAATGAAATTATTCTGATTAACCCCCAAATGATGGTCAGCTTTTTCTGTAGGATTTTCTTTACATCATCTTGGTTTCATCTGACTGCTGAAGCAGTGGTTCCCCGAGAGCTTTCAAAGCATGTACATTATCGTCTTGTTGTAATGTATGGATCAGGAGAGGGGTACAGAAGAATTAAAAAAAAACAAAAAAAAACATTAGATGTACCATTTAACACCGTCAAGAAGTCAAGAAGTGGAGAAAATGGGGCACCACAGTGACATCACCAAGTACCGGACGTCCCTTCAAAATTGATGAAAGGACAAGAACTGTACTTACCAGGGATTTTAAAGTTGCTGCAGGAATATCTGACGTCACTCCCTAGTGGTCACTCCCTAGTGGTCACTCCCTAGTGGTCACTCCCTGTTATATTGTTCCCATGACCAAACTGCAAGACTTTCCCTTTATTATGTTTTATAGTGGAATTAGAGTCATTAGACAAACAGAAAGACATGACTTCTCACATTATGAGGATTTTATGCCAAATTATTTTAAATATATGGTAAATGCCACTGCTCTAGTAGGGAGAGCATTTCATGGAGTGGGACAAATGTGCAAAATGTTTTAATTTCATTTAAAATTATAGGCACTCTTTGGGTGGGAGGGATGGCACACCCTCTCTTCCCTGTCAATCACACTAGGCAATCGTGGGTGTGTGTGTGTGAGCTCATGTATGCACAAGGTGCCTGGTGAGCGTTTTGCTCCGGTAATGTTACACTTCCCTCTGATGCAGCATGAGCAGCAGTTCAAAAAGCTTGGTCTTCACCATTCACAGTTGGTTATATGATGGGGAGAACTGGCTATTAAAAAAAAATATATATAGGCTTTTTATAGCATACTTTTTTTTTTTTTTTTTTTTTGAACAGAGAGTCACTTGCTGGAATAAAAGAATACTTCTGGAGCTCAGCGTATCTCAGCTTCAGAGTGAAGTGTTGTCCACCATTTCACCCTTGTGTGTTTACCCTGCATTTACTGTGCATTTATTGTGTTTACCATCATTTTGACTTTGATACCAATACCTGGTGTAGCATTGTGATTCTTGATGCCAAAAAGATAGGGGGGAAAAAACCACATAGACTGTCACTGAACAACCAAAATTCAGATTGTTAGCGCTAAATTACAATTTCTTCTCTTTACAGATATCTTCATAAGTTAAATAAAGCCAATAAGCTAAAGATTGAGATTGTTTGAGGATTAATGTCATGTACAGAAATTTTATAGCAGGTATAGTTCTAGCCCAATATTGGGGCATTCAGATTTTTTTTTAATATTTTTTTTTATTTAGTTATTTTTATTTATTTATTTATTTATTTATTTATTTTTTTAGATTTTTATGCATCCTGCCCACAAATACTGTGGTAGCTGAAAGCTTAACAAAGTTTGGATTTTTTTAACCAGACACCAGTGTGCTGCTACAGGCTGAAATACTGAGTTCACAGTCAGCAAAGCTTTTGTTGTTCTATGACATTTTTTTCTCAGTAGTATGTCTGTCAAACACACGGTGACTGAAAGAGAAAAGTTTAACTGCAGTGCCAAAATGATATTTGATATCACAGCATCAACACAGCAGTAAAAACTTTATCCTTTCTACTAGAATAGAATAAAACTATCAAAATGTATCAAAGTTTCAACACCTTGTGTGACCCAATCTGCATGCGTGTGGTTCTCAAATGCTGATGCTTTCATCTGTCCTCCCCAGCCGTGACCCCTCCTAGTACAGATCCCTGGGCTTCGTCAGTGCCTGCAGCCCCAACCTCACTCTCAGGGTCATCCGATCCCTGGGCTGGGGAAGGGGTTGCCCCTGCAAGTGATGCTCTGACCTCTGACCCCTGGAGTGGTCCCACTAAACACACAAATGGCACAGGTACATATTGCAACACATAATGGCAACCATGTAAGTGAAGACCTACGAATTGCTCAGTTAGCACTCGCTTCCAGGACTCGAGAAGTGACTGTTGCAAACTGTTATTTGAACATATAATAAAAAAAAAAAGAAAAATGGACCAGTCAGGCATCATTTTGTCAGAGGATATGACTCATTCATAACCCATCCATCTTATTAACCCTTTTGTTTATAATAATTGCCATCGAGTGTGTGCAGGATTTCCCGATTCTCAAAAATAAAATACAGAGCAAAGCTCAGATAACTGTATAGCCAGTTTTTATAAACTGATCATTAGATTTTCTTAGTTTTTTATGATGATGGTTGCTTGATCCTGCTGTTTGCTCTAGCTACTCCTTCCTGTTAGCTGGCAACAGTTTGTGTGCAAGTTGGCTTAGCAATTTAAAAAGCCTATACTTCACTCCATCCAAAGTGTTTCGCCATGTTTCTTGTTTCAAGCAAAACTCAAAATTCTGCCCACATCACAAGAAGGTGATGCTGAAATGTTTCTGTGCCACCCATATTCTCCCAACGAAAAAGACACTGAAAGAAACAGGTGCAGGGTTTTAACCCGGGTTATAAAATTAGCTGTATAAAAATTGGTCAAAAACCTGGCATGAATTCATTTTAAAATAAAAACCTCCTTATCATGTGTTCATGCTTTCTGACCCTTTATAACCCCCTTCCCACCCCCCTCCACACTGCAGTACCTCATGTTCATGCCTTATTACCTGCTCAGCATGTGAGCGCCAGCACTGATCAATTATTAAAAATCCTCTCTTCCTGTTTACCACTCGGGCCCATCCTCTCTCATTTCTTACTTCAGGAGATCCAGACAGGAGAGGCTCCACAGTAACAGGCGGTGATGCAGGTGGTGGAGGAAGCACAGGCTCTCCAGTGCCATTTGACCTCTCATCACTCGGCTCCTCTCTGCCGGTTCGGAAAACGCCGGAGTCGTTCCTGGGGCCCAACGCAGCACTGGTGGATCTGGACTCCCTCGTATCATCAAAACCCAAACCCAGACAGACCCCTCCCACCATGACTTCATCTCACAACCCTTTTCTTCAGTCACAGAGTAGGCACTCAGAATGGGAACACTTGTTTGTGGAATCAGTGGTTTTGCACTCTTGATTATTTAGTCCAGCTTCAAACAGTCACAAAAACTACTGATGTATGTTTTTAAATAAGAGAGGACTAAAAGTAGTTTTGTAGCTGTACCTTTGATATTCACTCACCTCCTCTTTGCCCATCCTTTTCTTTTCATTTTCTCTTAGGCCCCTCACCTGCACCAGGTGTGGCAGTCACTCCAGGCAGCACCATTTCCAGCCGTGGTGTGTCACCAACACCAGCTTCATCTTCGAACCCGTTTGGTGTGGCCCCAATGGCCTCCATTTCCCCTCAGCCTTCCTCGCTTGGTCTAAGCCAACTACGTACCAGTCCTGTCCCTCCTAACCCTATGCTGAGCCAGATGCCTCCAATGGGAATGGTTCAGCCGGGGATGAGCATGCCAGGGATGGGGGTCCCTATGGTGGCCCCCAGCATGAGCATGGGAATGGTACAGTCCAGTCCGATGGGAATGCCTTTCAGTGGAATTTCTCCCATGGGTCCTGCGGGGAACTCCATGCTGATGGGCTCGGGGGGAGTCACTCAGCCAGCACTGGTATTGGGTGGCCCGTCGGGAGTAGGCGGGGTTATGGGTGCCGGAGGAGCTGTGACAGGGGGTGGGGCTACAGGTGCAAGCACCAATCCGTTTCTTCTCTGAGAAATTTCGCGGCTCCCCTTCTGACCTTTCCACTTGAAAAACTGCCCCATCAACACAGTGTGCAACACGTGTACATCATTATATTTAAAGCATTTCAGATCTCACTTTATTCCGTTTCATTTTGCTTTATAAGAAATAAGAGGTAGTGGGAGAGGTAAAGGTCTGTTTTTAGTTATTTTTTTTCTTGTTTGTTTTGGGGGTCTTTGACATGCACATTGAGAAGGCTCATTCAGTCAGTGTGGTTGTGTAAAAATAATTATTTTATTTCACAGAAATTGAAGAACTGAATGACAGAAGAAAGGGGGAGAGAAATTAGCCACTAATAAACTGATATAATTGAATCACCCATACCTCTGTACTCTAGAGAGGAAGTAGTAGTGACACTTGGAGTGTGCATGAAGGAGCGCTTGAACTCCCACTGCTTGGACTGAGATCAGATCGTCTTTGCATTTCAGCCACATCTCTGAGCAAACCGGGTGTATTACTTTTTAATTTAATTCAATGAGTAATTTTTTTTTTTTCCTAATTTATTATCGCTTTTCTCCTGGGATCAAATAACTGAGGAAAATAACATTGAAATACAGCCATTGAATGCGATGCCTGGTTTAACATTCTTTACCCTGTGACATTTCATTGCAGACTGATGAAGTGATACTTCTGCACATCTGGGTTGAGACAGAAAGTGTGTGTGTGTGTGTGTATGAGTGTGTATGAGTGTGTGTGTGTATCTGTCCATGTACCCTAATGCTGTGTTTATTACATAAAACCTCATCTGTGGGGGATTTGTGTCTGCATTACAGTGCAACACTTCACTGCTTGTCCATGAAGGCATCTGTATTTAGTGTTGATGTCTTTTTATTCATTTTCTTTCACAATTTTTGTTGTGACTTGAAGCATTAGTCAGAACTGTCACATGGGACACAAGATTTTATTCTCACTCTGCACCACCCACCTACTCTTTCCCGTATGTTTCTGAAACAAAACGGGTGGGTGGACTTGAAATGCTTCTAAAATTGTGACCTGGATGAAACATTTGCGAAAATCGAAATGATAAAATTTGGGGCTGAATAACAATCCATGCTGTTATTCTTAATTTCCTTTTGATGAATTATTTTATATATGAAGATATCTCTTATACTGGGTAAGCTAAAAGATTATGGTGTTGACTGTGAATATTCACATTTCAAAAAAATGGAGGAGGAAAAAAAATAAATGTAAAAAAAAAAAAAAAAGTATTTGTTTTTTTTTTTGTTTTGTTTTTTTTTTGTTTTGTTTGTTTCCCCCCATCTGTTTCTGTTTTGGGTGTTCCATTACATCAGGACCAGACGTTCTTACACATTTCAAATCATTTTTGAGCTGTGCTTTTTATTTTGATGCAAGGTATAGAATATTGTGGTGCCTGATTTATTTAAGTAAAATCCAGGAAGTTAATATTTGCAAAAGAAGTGCTAAAATAGTTGTTTTCACACACAATGTTCAGTCAAAATACACGGAAGGAGCCCCAGACACCCACTAGACATAAGAGTTACATTTAGTGAGCTATGCTTTTTTAAAAAAAAAAAATTATCATCATACAAAGAGCTTTCAAGTGCAATAAAAATTGTATAACTAGTCAAAATAATAATTAATCTGGAAAGCCTATGTCTGTATCAAGCAAAACTGTTAGCTGGTGAATAGTAACTTAGGATGTTTTATTTCCATTATTTCGCTTGCAGTCAGGGGGAAAGAGAAACAGGCTCTCCCTTGTACAGATTAATCTGACCTCAGACACACATGCTTTCTGTTTTATGCTCATTAGCTTCTTGATTTATTCTCAATGCATTTTTAGATAATGTGTACTATTTGGTGGACCGGCAGGGCAGAGCAGATTCAGAGCATTGTAGACAGCATTTCATCTCTTACACAGACCTCCAAATATTTCTAAATAGTTATCAGTGGAATCATTTATGGATAATAACAATTGTTAACAATCTAAGGTATCTAAGTGCATCCGATTTAGGAGTCTGACATTAATTTGTCTCCTGTTTGTGGGTAAAACACACTACCTCTACTACTGCTAGAAAGTAGCAGCATATAACCAATAGCAGCTCGTGACCATAGGATTTGGTGGAGCAGGACATTGATAATGACGTAGCCTCAAACAAAATTAAGCTGAGAGACTATGCCACTTGACTTCTGCTATAGAATAACACAGTCCAGCTTACAGTCTAGCAGCACGGAGATATTTTTCTTCTTTTTTTCTTGCTAACAAGGTCACTGTGCTGCACAGACAAAACTTACTACAAAACAAGACCTGGGCAGCCACAGAGGATTTTAAACTAGCCCAATTTGGTGTACAAGCCCTGTCCCTGGTAACTCTGTTATTAACTGTCCTGTCTGCTGCTCCTCCCCTGAGCATGGCTAGTGTAAGTCCTGGTCCAGTGGGCCCCTATTAGCACTTGTTGTAGTTCCATTTCTGACCACTAGATGCAACAGTAACTGTGGCGCTAAATGGACACTGAGCATGATCTAGAAAGGTGATCAACTCACTGGAACATCGGTTATATATGTCAGCTACCAACATTTTTTCTATTGTTGGCCGCTTGTAATTAGTATTTCAACAGAATGTAAAACGTAAGGATTTGTTGAATGGCTAACATATAGATCACTACATATAACAAGCATATACTTGAATTTTATGTTTTCAGATTTCAAACAAACGCTCCCATCTTGATAAATAAATCTTTGCAGTATTTCAAACTGTTCCACAAGTCCACAAGATTCACGAAGTATTCACGCAATCAGTGAATCCCAATCAAAGTCATCCTGAATCTCTTCACTGTTGCTGTGGAGATGCTTCATTGGGGGTCGATTTCGAGGTGTCAGAGGTTGCGCTTGAATAGCTACAAATGACAGAAGAGTGTAATGTTAGACTCAGCTTGAAACACAGGGGAAAAGATTCTTCTTCTCTCTTGATAATTCCAAGCCTCTGCAAGATCCAAGGCGTAAAAGTCAGTTAAAATATGTTAAGATATGTGCTACAGACATGACCAAAGCATCGAGTACCGGAAAATCACAGTAATTCCTTTTACCATGATGATTATATACTGATTCATTCATTATTTTTTAGCAGTCTTCACCTTATTGAATTTTAGTTTGCAAATAGACCTCAAAAAACTACTATAACAACTACAGAATTATTGGCACCTATGAAAATGAGCAAAAAGAAATATCTAAAAAAATAGCACATTTACTTTGTTATTAAGAAGAAGAAGCAGAGAAGCCATTCAATCAATCTTTAGTGACACCACTAAACTCTTGCTGTATTGTCTAATAAAGTTGGGGACATTTATAGGGGTATCCTGCTCAACACTGTAAAAAAATATGCACAACTTCTGTTATTCTGTATTTCAGAGAAATACATGTTATTAGGAAAACCTGTACACCTTCTCATTTATGTAATTATCTAATCAGCCATTCGTGTGGCAGCAGTGCAGTGCATAAAATCATACAGGTATAGGTCAAGAGCTTCAGTTAATGTTCACATCAACCATCAGAATTGGGGTGGGGGTGGGGGTGGGGGGTGTCTCAGTGTCTTTCAACGTGGCATGGTTGTTAGTGCCAGTTGGGCTGGTCTGAATATTTCAGAAACTGCTGATCTCCTGGGATTTTCACACACAACACATTAGAGTTTATGCAGAATGGTGAGGAAAAACAAAAACCTCCAGTGAGCAGCAGTTCTGTGGGTCAGAAATGCCTTGTTGATGAGAGAGGTCAGAGAATGGCCAGACTGCTTTGAGCAAACAGGAATGCTACAGTTAGTCAAATAACCACTCATTACAACTGCAGTGAGCAGAAAAGCATCTCAACTTTGGCTCACTAGACGGGAAGGCTGCAGTACTTTGAATAACCACTCTTTTCGTCTGTGGTGAGCAGAAACCACCTCTCGGAACACACAACATGCTGAAAAGTGATGTGGATGGGCTACAACAGCAGAAGACCACATCACGTTCCAATACTGTCAGCCAAGAACAGGAATCTGAATGGGCAGCTGAAGATGGGAAAAACATCGCCTGGTCTTCCAATCTTCAGCTGTCAAGTTTCGATGAGCCTTTGCTTACTGTGAATGAGCAGATGTACAGGTGTTCTTACACATCAACCGAAAGTGACCAAAACTCTAGCTCAGTTTATAGACATACCATTGGAAGGCGGAGGCTGGCTAGCAGCTGGCTGGGTTTCAAGGTTCCTCAGTGAATTCTGAGTATGGCTCTGAGGAGTCAGAGTTTTCCTGTGGCTCTGAACAGACAGACCACTGCTACAGTGCGGGAGCTGAGGAGGTAAGCTAAGTGGAGAGGGCTGTGTTAAATGTGACAGAGATGGATGAGCGGCCGATTGCATGTTGGTAAGAGGTGAAGCTGATGGGCTCAGGGAGGATGGGCTGCCTGAGCCAATGATACCCCTGTGAGTGAAGAAGCGGCTGAGCGAATCACAGAGTGAGGTGAAGAGAGCTGGATCCAGCGCCCAATCACAGAGTTCTGCCTGACGCATGCTCTCTACGAGGTCTGAAATACAAAAACAGTCGTGTCTAACAGTGTATAAATACAATGCAAAATAATATGCAGTGCTTTTTTTCTTATTATCTTATAATGCTTCGAGCAAACTGACCAGGGTGATTGGTGAGATCTATATTAGACCAGTCCAAACTGTTAGCAATTCTGAAGCTCTCTCTTAAAGACTCAGCATTACTGAACCAGTCTGCAGGAACAACTGAGAAAACAAGAGAGGCAATGAACATTTTGTATTGAGAAACTGTTAGGAATAAACACACAAACACAATTTTGTTGCACTTACTGTTGTTGTGTATCAGTCTGTCAGGTTCAGGATTAGCCTGTGGGTTTTGATTAGACGTAAAATTCGGGTTAATGTTAGGGGTGAGGTTGGTACCGGTGTTCACACTAGTGATCACGTGCATGGGTGGATTGGGGCAGGGGTGAGGTGACAGAGGTGGCAGCGTTGGTGTGTGGAGCGGTGCAATGTCACTCGGTATTCCAAGTAGACTGGCGGCATCCGCTGCAAGAGAGACCCAAAAGTCATTCTCACTATCTACTGTTCTAAAAAGAATCCTTAATCTGCTTCACGAAAGAAAATCTTCTGTGTATAGTGGTTGTGCAAAAAATATTCAACCCCCCTGGAATTGATTAGATTGGTCAGAATAGCAAATGATACACCCACATACTCTTCCTATCAGGATTTTTATTTAGCTCCATCTCACCACATAAGCACTACCTAGACAAGGCCTTCCTTGAAAACTCAGCATGAAATCAAGACAGAGACTAGTGAGGGAAGCCACAGTGAGGCCAACAGTCATTCTGAAGGAGTTACAGAGTACAGTGGCTGAGAGTGGAGTGAAGATGCACCACACAACCATTTCAAGAGCTCTGCATACTTGAGGACTCTATGAGAGGGTGGCTAGGAAGAAACCATTGCTCAAAAAGAGCCACATGAAAATATGAGAATGACCCGTGAAGATATGTTTTTTTTTTTGTTTTTTTTGGTGTGATGAGACCAAGATCAAAATGCTGTATTTGGGCAAGTTTGTGCAATTTGGGCAAAGCACTATGTGTGGTGCAAACCTCAATTGCCATACCTCAATTAACACCATCCCTACAGTGAAATATGGTGGTGGCAGCATCATGCTCTGGAGATGCTTTTCACCCTCAGAACCTGGGCTTCTTGTCAAACTTAAAGGGAGAACTAATGGAGAATACCGTGGGATATTACAAGAGAACCTGCTTCAGTCTGCTAAAAAAAACTAAAGCTTGGTAGATACGTCACCTGTGAACAGGACAATTGTCTGAAAAGCAAGGCCAATGCAATGCAGGAGTGGTCAAAGCATAAAGGTAAATGTTCTACAAGTCAAAGTCGAGATATGAATCCCACTAAGAATGGAGGAACTTGTTACTGCAGCAAAAGGTACTAGTTGCACCAAGTACTAGTCTGAAGGGGTTGAATACTTAATGCAAGCAGCATTTTTCAGTTTTTTTCTTTTAATTAAATTATACTGACAAATTGCTGACAAATAATGAATTTAAAGGGTTAAATACTTTTGCAAGGCACTGTATTTGGTAAGACTTTCTCTGAGTCTTGTGTTTATGATGCATTATAAATGTATTTTAATGTGTTATATATCTTACATAATATCTGCCATAAACCTATATAAATGCTCATAAGTAGTTATAGTCATTGTACATGCACAACATTCTACAAAGCATGAGTGTATAGTGCATTATAATATCTGTTCATAAAACACCATCTTTTAAACACATTTTAAAAAGCGAGCATGCGTTAAAAGACTTTTATAAACGCCGCAAATGCTATAATGCATTATAACGTGTGTGTGCAGATAGAATAGTGGAGTCTGTGCTACAGTGAATGGTGTGTTCATGGCAAACAAACTAATTTTAATGTGTTATATAACCTGACATTACGAAGTCAAAAATGCAAGGGTTATACTTATAATGCTTATGAGCAATTATATAGGCTTATGCTAGGCATTGTAAGATATTATGTACAGTATGCTGTCTATAATGTATTATGAATACTTGCATAATGCAGTAACTTAACAATGAAAAACCAGTTATTATTTTCAGGAAGATTCATTCATTCATTCATTTATTCATTCATTCATCTTCAGTAAGTGATTTGTCCTGGTCAGGGTCGTGGTGGACCCGGAGCCTAACACAGGAACCCTGGGTGCAAGATGAGAATACACCCTCAATGGGACTGCAGGGCACCATACACACACACATTCACACACTGATTCACCATAGGGGCAATTTAGGGAGGTGGAAGAAACCAGAGAACCCAGATGAAACCCAGGCAGACACAAGGAAAACCATGCAAAATGCTGCATAAACAACAGTTACCCGAGCTCAGGAACAAGCCAGGTACTATTTGATGGCAGCGCTGCACTGCCATGCCGCAGCAACAAGAAAATATTGTGCAAAAATCAGAGAAATTTGGAATAAAGGCAGTGTGACTGTCTAACAGAACCAAAGGAGGAAAAGGACTGATCTAGTTTTTAATGCTTTACTCACACTGTGAACTGACTCTCTCTCTCACAGAGCGACAGAGAGACTGAAATGAAGTGTAGAGGTCTGGCAGGTTGAGATCAGCGAAGGAGAAACGCAGCGGCGCCTCAGCTGAAGGGACAGAGGCTGCAGGGGCTGTTGTTAACGGGGCAGCTGGCCGCTGATGGAAAACATCAGTATTAGAATGAAGTTCATTTGGAGCCCAGAATAAAAATTCTGTTACATGGTCAGTTCTTAATCCAGTCTATTCTTAATCTAGTCTTAATCTTAATCTAGTCTTTATTTATCTATCTTTTGTTTTAGTCCAGATCACAGTACACTTGAGAGAGTAAAGAATCATAAAAAGGTCTTGGTTTGGGTGTCTGGGGAGCTTCGTGTTGTACACTGACAGATCAACCCAGAAAGGTGTGTTTGACAAATAAACCAAGTTGGTTTAGCCAAATATTATATTAAGCCTGGCAGAACCTAGTTTGGTTTTGAAATGTACCAGCTCGCTCTGTTGCAGTTGTGAGAATGTCACTTCACTTTGAAAATGACTATAATATAGCAGACAGGGTTGTAATCTAGTAAGAGATGAAACCCGCAAGAGAGGGTGACTGGGTGATCCTGTGCACCTATTTCTTTTTTTGTTTCCCTAAGTCTATTTATTTCTTTTCAAGAGGCTACTAGGATTGGAGAACAGAGGGGAAAATTTACCATAAATTAAAGAAAACTCTGAGTAACACTGGGGTCTGTTCCAGAAAGCAGATCATGTCATTAGAGATTTACAAAAACCCAGATTTTTCTTTTTTTAAATATTAAGCACCGTATTCAAAATTGAGTTAAGCTTGTATGCTGTATTTATATCTTTATATTTATAATACTTGTGCTCCACTCAGATAGTGCGGAAGTGCATGCAGCGGTGAAGTCTGATGAAATTAGAGGTGTGTCTCAGCTACATGTGATTCTGACCTTTGATATCAAGTAAGGAGCAGCATTAAGTAAAGTGCCAGTCTGATAGTTTGATTCAACCATAACATCATGTGAATTTTATGTTTTGGGCTGGTATGCTATTTGAGGCCATATTAAATACATAAATATGACATTATTATTTAATCAATTATTAGTATTGCCCCTTTAAAGCTAACAAAAATATTTGTGTTGGTTTTCGCAATGAGGACATTGGAAGAGACAGCATCTTAATCAGAGACAGTGTTTACCATGAGGACCAGATTTTTTACAAGTTATGTAAGTTATGAGTTAATTTAACATAAGCTGTAAGTGTAACAGATGAGTGCTGGGTCCACTTATCCTTATTCACATTAGAATATCAGCTTTAGCATTACTTTATTCATTTTACAACCCAAATATGAGAATTAAAAGCATGATAAAATGGCATGATAAATGTTTTCATTCAATCCAAAGATGGGAGGTTAAGTAGTGTTAAACCTGAACATAGAACCTTCAGTATTTAACAAGTATAGACACTAAAAAGAATAGGCCCTTATCAAATTTCCTAATCACATGCATGCATCATTTGTTGAATTCAACAATAAAACAGTTATTATCTATTATTATCACCTCCAATTGCTTTTTATGGATCCTGGACTCCTTACAGGTTAATGCATTAGGCTAGCTGCTCAAGGCAATTTTCATTCTCCTTTTGTTTCCCATTGCTAAAAGGGACAGTTTGTAATTTTCAGAGGCTCCTATATTAAAAGCGCCTTTTAAAGCAACCCGCACAAGCTCCAAAACATATCTTTCTGATGATCTGAGAAAAAAAATGCAGAGAAAGGTTTCACATAGTCTGTCTTCACTGCAATCAATAACTGATCACATGTTCAGTGTTTGACTGAGGAGGGCGTTTAAAGTATGCCATGAGTGTACATGATCCTCCTTCAGCCTATCCAGGATAGGGCTAGTTAAATATGACCTGTTTTTGGATATGAGAGTTCTGCAGATGCAGGGTTTGGCTAATTCAATAACCTTTGATTTATGTCTACTTATTCAGCTTATTTTGGGTTTTGATTTTCTCTTAATGTCTCACACATACATCATCATGGTCCTGCATGCATTCTCCTTGAACCTTTTTAACCTTTATCATGTCACAGATACCCTAATTAGTATAGCGCACAGCCCAGAAAGTGCAAGCACAGGTGATTTGTACCTTGCAGGGGGGTGGAGACAGAGTAGTTTTGATGTCTGGTGGAAGAGGGAGAGACTCAGCTTGACTGGTATGTGTTTCATCCACTGTGGATGGAGTTTTTTCAGGGTCCTCCTGAAGTAGAAATGCATTGCTTAAGACATCACATATGTATGTTTTCTACAATAACAAAATAGTAAATGAATAAAGTCTGACGACTCTACCGTCTCCTCTTCACTTGTAGGACAAGGTCTTTTTACACCTCTAGCCTGATGTTGGTCAGGTGGTCCATCCATGGTCCAATAAGAACCCTGAACACAGACACAAGGAAACATTTAGCTTTGCTATAAACTGTGTCTCATATTCAACGGCCTAAAATGATCCAAATGAATTACAGAAAGATATAAACAATTAGAGTGGCAAAGAATTGTCTACTAGAGTGTCTAAAACCAGTGGTTTTAGACACCTAAGATAATAGACTTTGCATGGCTTATGACAGCACATTTAATTTCTGATCAAATTTATTTCTGTTACAATAAAAAACAAAATCACAAGCTATAGTAAGATTAAATGTAATTAAGTTAGACATGAAGGGAGGGAGGGAGGGAGGAGAGCGCGCCACAGGTTTGGTGGTATGTGGTAAAAAGCCCTCCCACCTTCTTCCTCATATTGTCTCAGGGAGCTTTTCCTTGCCATCATCGCCTCTGGCTTGCTCATTAGAGACAGATTTTAAACTTATATCCTGAATTTATATATTTCTGTAAAGCTGCTTTGTGACATTGTCCATTGTTAAAAGAGCTAGACAAATAAATTTAAACTGAATTGAAACGAAACTGTTGGATACTGTTAATAAAGCCCTGTCTTGAGACCGTAGTCTGTGGCTATTAAATGTTAGAAGTCACCAAAACATATATGATTCTTATGCTGAATACCTTCCCAGGGTCGCTCTGTGGTCTTGGAACTTTCCGGAAGCATTTATTCAGGGATAGATTATGTCGAATTGAATTCTGCATGAAAAAAAGCAGAAACCTTGCTTTGAATCCAAATGTGATTGCAAATTTCACTAAATATATGATATGCAGCACACTTTAAGAAGCAACCGAACATTATTTAAAGTGTAGAAGCTCTTTGCTCTACCTTCCAGCCTCTTCCTGCTCTGCTGTAGAATGGGAATGTATCGCTGATCCATGTGTAGATGTCGTTCAGACTCAGCTTTCTCTCCGGAGCAGAGCTTATTGCCATTGCGATGAGTGTGGCGTAACTATGTGGTGGCTTTCCTTTGGAGTTTGGTGGAGGGGAGGAAGATGGGATGGACGGGGGCGTATCTTGTTCTCTTCCTCGCTCCCGCTTTCGCTCTCCTCGTTCTTTCCCTGAGCGCAGACTGTTCATTCCCAGCTTTGGGAGCCAGTCGATGCTGGTCAAACTGGAGTCCAGTTCTGACGTCATGGTCAAGGAAGTTGCTGCAGTGCAGGGAGAATGAGGCATAATGTAAGGTTCAACTATTTGAGCCAACTAATGCAATGGATTAAACAACAACAGGAATTCTGAATCCAAGGAATGCAATCATATTTGCAAAATCTGAAGAGCTAAAATGACTTCCTATCTAGGTTCTCAGCTAAAAAAAAAAAGATGAACAAAACTTAATAAAGGTTCTCAAAAGAAGTTAGACAGTCAGCACAGGGCATGTTCCTGTAGACGGATGGATAGTTATACATTCTTTCCTGTTAGACTCAGATGTAATTAGTTTATGTTTGAACGGGAGACAGAGAGAGAAACAGAAAGAGTAAGAGAGAGAGAGAGAGAGAGAGAGAGAGAGAGAGAGAGAGAAAGAAAGAAAGGGACCACTTACTTCTCGTCTGTCAACAGGCCCCAGGCTTCACACTGTCAATTTTTAATGCCGTCATCTGTTACATAGGACTGCAGAAGCTCACTGAGTGTCTATTTTCCCTTCTCTTTTTCTTTCTCTCTTCCTCTTTCGGTTTATCAGCCTTCCATTTCCCATCCAAACAGTCCTGCAAGGGTTTTTAAGGTTTAACCTCTCTCTTCGTAATGTTTGTTTAAACCAAAAGGAGGGGGAGAGAAGAAAAAAAAAAAAAAACTCTTCGGAAAAGTTCTTCCTTTTTCACTCTCCCTCTCTCCCCTCCCTTTCTCTGCAGAACGTCACACACTCCTCCTTCAATATTCCTCTGTTCCTTTTTGCCACTCCTCTATTTGGGTGCCCTCTGTCCCCTCCTACCTCTCATGGCCACACCCACTCTCTCTGCTGTTGAGGAAATTCTTCTTGTACAACTGAAGCAAGGAGAGGACCGAGAGAGGACTGAGTCATACAGCAACAATGTCCACTGTCCTGTACTTGCGTGTTACAGGAGATCTACAACTAGATCTCTTAACGCGAACACTTTAAATAAAAACATCACCAGACTGCTAATATCTGTACAGACCGTTTTCATTTATTTAAGGATTAATAACAGTGCATACACAAAACCTTGTCTAGCTCACATGAGAAAGCTTAAAACAAGAAAATAATCAGTATTTCTAATCTGAACAAAATCACTTTTAATGAAATGATAAAGATAATTCAATGGCCAGTGATACTGCCGTCTTCTTCTTTGAGACTGCCGTTGATGGGGTAGTGTGGTTCCTCCTACAGGGAGCTGAAGAAGTTGATGAGACCTGTATCTGGAGAAGGATGAGCTAGAAGCTTCTGGATCTGTGAGCAGAGATACAGAAACAATAAGAGCAAAGACACATCAATAACCACAAAACCTTATCTACTTACTTATTTGCTTATAGCAGTGTGCTATTTTTCAGGAAGGGTTTATAAAGTTCTGCAACTCTGAGCTCCATAAAAGCTATCAGCATATATTCAGTCACCACTAAATTTGATGTGAAAAGTCAGATATGATCCAATTTATATTAGTTCAAGTAAAATTATACATTAATGGGTGCTACATAAGCGCACGCAGTTCTATAGTGGCCTGTATCTATTAACAAACAAAAACCACAACAGCAAAGCCATAAACACAACAGCAAAATTAAAAACACGGTAGCAGAAGTTAAAAACTGTAAAAACAAAAACAACAGAAAAACTAAAAACGCAACAGCAAAACTGCTAACACAAAAGCAAACCTGAAAACACAACAGCAAAATCAGAAACACCTCACTCTTAACTCAAAATGGAAAGGCTAGGTCCTTTGTCACATGCTCGCTGCTGATTGGCTCATCAGTCTGAGAGATCATGGAAAATGGAGAGCTGGAGGATGTTTACAGTAACATGAAAAATTAACCTAAATGAATCTACGGATGATTTTAATCATGCTTAATTTTTTTATCAAGGGCTTTCATATGATGTTATTTTAAATATGCTGTCAACTTTGCATGCCACTAATATGAGCCCGAAGGAAGGCAGGTGCCCTTGGAAGTTAATGTTGACGTGTTTCTGAATTTGCTGTTGCGTTTTTGGTTTGCTAATGTGTTTTGCACTTACAGGCCACCTTACACCGTACTACAGTATCTTTTTGTAGTGAGGTGTTACCTCTTTAAAGTTGGGGTGCTTGGCATCCTGCACAAGTTGCAGCATTACTGCCTCTGTGGTGGTGAGAAAAGCTCCACTCTGCTTTAGACGTGAGAGAGCAAACAGCCGGTCTGTCTGACTGGGGAACAGGTGTGACACACATTTTCGTCTCATTCATGTTTAATGCAAGAGGACTGAAGGCTACACTGAAGCTATAATAATGCAGAGTCTAGGTGAACTGTGATACCTCCGAGATGAGACGGCATCGGCAACGATATGTACCTCCATACCTCTATCCAGAAGATCGTATGTTGTACACTGCAAACAGAGTGGGAGAAAGAACTTATCCTCTGCTGTGAATCCATAAGCATCTATCGCGTATGGTACAGAAAAATATAGTAGAGTTTACAGCAATGCAGGCTTGGGCCTCAATGCCACACAGTATGGCCTGCTTGGGGCTCCCCAGGCTTTTAAGCTCCTTCTCCACGCTCTCTGTTAGCATGGAGAAGCAGGTTTTAGTGTGGGGCTTCAGATCCTCGGCTCCTAAGTCAGACACGGTTGGACCCAAGCCTTTAGGGTACTGCTCAGTCAAGATTGGGGGAATACCCAGAATCCGACAAGCCTGCAACAGAGGAAATCATAAGTTAAAAATATCTGGCTTGGGATCATTGTATGGGGTTCATGTTGTGCCAAATATTTGTCTTATAGATCTCTTTTCTTTTTGCAAGTATTTAAACAAAGATCTAGCAAATACAAATATCAAGAATTTAATCAACTTAATTTTCCACAAAAAAGAAGAGTCAATCTGTTAGGTCTTCTGAAAGTGTACCCTTTTATGTACCATTAATAAAACCTTTATACAAATCTTCCCACAATCTTAATAACTATTATAATCTTCAGAGCTCTGTGCAGGACACTCAAACAGGTTTAGGCCCCTTAGTTCCAGTGAAGGAAAATGAATTCTACAGCATATAAAGACATCCTTTTCAACTGTGTGATTACAACTTTGTGGCAACAGATACAGATGGCCAAAGCATTTGGCCATATAGTGTATTTCATTACAAGCACTTAACAGAAATATGAGTGATATCTTTTTTTATTCTTAGCTATTGCCTTGTTTATGGATGTACAGTCAGGTCTGGAAGTATTTGGACAATGACAGAGTTTTTGTGATTTTGCCTTTATACACCACCACAATGGATTTGAAATAAAACAATCAAGATGTGATCGAAGTGTAGACTTTCAGCTTTATTTTAAGAGGCTCCACAAAAATATGGCATTTACCGTTTAGGAATTACAGCCATTTTCAACAAAGTACCTCAATTTTCAGGGGCTCAAAGGTATTTGGACAAAGTGACATAACTGTAAATATAACCATAATTTTAATACTTGGATGAAAATCCTTTGCAGTCAATGACTGCCTGAAGTCTGGAGCCCATGTTCTCAAAGCTCAAATTCTGAGTTTCCTCCCTGGAGATGGAGATGCTTTGCCAGGCCTTCACTGCAGCCACCTTCAGTTGCTGCTTGTTTGTGGGTCTTTCTGCCTTCAGTCTTGTCTTCAGTAAGTGAAAAGCAGCTCTATTGGGTTGAGATCAGGCGACTGACTTGGCCACTGAAGAATATTCCATTTCTTTGCCTTCAAAAAGTCAAGTTGCTTTCGCAGTATGTTTAGGGTCATTATCCACCTGCACTGTGAAGCGGCGTCCTATCAGTTTTGTAGCATTTGGCTGAATGTGAGCAGAGAGTATAGCGCTATACACCTCAGAATATATCTTGCTACTTCTGTCAGCAGTCACAGCATCAATAAACACCAGTGAGCCCGTTCCATTAGCAGACATACATGCCCATACCATAACACTACCTCCACCATGTTTGACACATGATGTGGTATAGTTTGGATCATGAGCTGTTCCTTTCTTTCACCATACTTTTCTCTTCCCATCATTCTGGTACAAGTTAATCTTGGTTTCATCAGTCCAAAGAATCTTATTCCACAACATGGGAGGCTTTTTTATATGTTTTCTGGCAAAGTCTAATCTGGCTTTCCTGTTCTTGAATGTTACCAGCGGTTTGCACCTTGCTGTAAACCCTCTGTATTTACATTCATGAAGGCGTCTCTTGATTGTAGATTTTGACAATGATACGCCTACCTTCTCCAGAGTATTCTTGACTTCTGTTGATGTTGTGAAGGGGTTTTTTCTTCACCAAGGAAAGGATTCTGCGATCCACCACTTTAGTTGTCTTCCGTGGTCTTCCAGGCCTTTTGATGTTGTTGAGCTCACCAGTGCTTTCTTTCTTTTTAAGAAATGTTGATTTGGCCACACCTAAGGTTGCTATCTCTCTTATAGATTTATGTTGTTTTTTCAGCCTAATGATGGCCTCCTTCACTTGCATTGAGATCTCCTTGGATTTTATATTGGTAGGTCCAGTCAAACAGCTGCCAAATGCCAACTCAATACCTGATATCAACTCCAGACCTTTTATCTGCTTCATTTGTCTTGAAGTAACGAGGGAATGGACCGCACCTGGTCAGTTAACTTCTTGTCAGTCAATC
>CM040975.1:22369463-22390779 GCA_022985145.1 Pangasius djambal | reverse complement strand
CCCCTGAAAATGGAGGTACTTTGTTGAAAATGGCTGTAATTCCTAAATGGTAAATGCCATATTTTTGTGGAACCTCTTAAAATAAAGCTGAAAGTCTACACTTCGATCACATCTTGATTGTTTTATTTCAAATCCATTGTGGTGGTGTATAAAGGCAAAATCACAAAAACTCTGTCATTGTCCAAATACTTCCAGACCTGACTGTATTTCAAGGTTATACAGGTGTCTTCATCCAGCTAGAAAGCAATAAAAGTAAAATATTTAGAAATAACAGCTCATGGAGTCCAGTCAGTATCATTTATAAACTTGCTGCTATCATACACAGTAACCCACATACAAACATGCACACAAAAACCACACAGAAGAACATGTTATTACAAGCTAATAAATGCTATTTTACAACATGGAGTAATTCCACTTACAATAGGCCTCACTGATATGGCCTATTCTTTTGGGCAATAAAGGAGAGGAAATTAACATAATGTGAAATAATGTAATATAAATGTAAAAGGAAACAACTAAACAGTGACTAGAACTGAAAGTGACCATGGATATGTGGCCATACATCTGTTAACTTGGCTGGTTAGCTATCTGTTGTTGTTGTTTTTTAACAGCAACCCAAATGAGTGGTGTAAAGACGCCTGTATGACCATAAATTTACGTGTACAAGGAAATGGCTAATTATACATTATATCTGTTAATATTGCTTATTTAATGTAACTACTTAAGTAGCTAGCTACATATAGCAATACGATTCTGAGTCCTCAGAGTCCTCTGAGCGAGGTCCAGCTGAGGCCCGCAAACCAAACTATCAGCTGGGACCTCTTTTTTTAGTTTTTAACCAACTTGGGGATTAAACATATAATGCTAAATCAATTACATACTAATTAAATTTTACATCATATAAAGTTAGCTTTGCTGTTTGCTCTGCTGTTGTGTAAACTAGATGTTAGCTCCAAATTCGTGTTATGGTTCATGTTATTCAGTTGCTAAAGTGTTAGCTATGTTACTAGCTAATAAGCACAGGAAAGAAATAGGCCCAAGCACATAATGCTGATAAAATCATTTGAAATATTATTCAACTTTTTAGTGAATCTTACATTTTTGAGCTAAACAGAACATAAGGGTTACAGAATAGTGTATTTCACCATGCAGTCTAAAAGTGAAAAGCTGTACGTGCATGACGAAAACAGGTTGAGTGACAAATTACCTGTAAAAGTCTTGCTGCATTACTCACGATATTGGAGAACTGGAAAATCGTTGGTCTGAACTTCTCTTGCATGTCACACAGCAAGAGCACTGAGCTTTTGGACGACAGCCTTCCTATGTGAGCCACTGAAAGAGATCATTTGATGTAACTGGATTTTCTTCAGGATGACAGACACATGTTTCTATTACGATATCTAACTTTTTAAGCAACAAGTTAGTGGATTTGACATGTTAGATCATTTAAATTTTGGCCACTCGTGATGAAATTTAGGTGATGTGACATAAGACATACACCGATCAGCCATAACATTAAAACCACCTGCCTAATACTGTGTAGGTGCCGCCATCACACTGCCTCTGCCGGCTTGCCTTCTTCCCATCATGCATTCTGGTGCCATCTCTTCCGCAAGTAAGCGGCGCACATGCACTCGGCCATCCACATGATGTGAAAGAAAACATGATTCATCAGACCAGGCCACCATCTTCCATTACTCCATGGTCCAGTTCTGAAGCTCTCGTGCTCATTATAGGTGCTTTCAGCAGTGGACAGGGGTCAGCATGGGCGCTCTGACCGGTACAGCAAGCTGTAATGCATGTGTGTTCTGACACCTTTCTATCATAGTCAGCAATAACATTTTCAGCAATTTGTGCTATCGTAGCTCTTCTGTGGTAACAGACCAGACGGGCAAGCTTTCGCTCCCCTCACGCATCAATGAGACTCTGTTGCTGGTTCACCGGTTGTCCTTCCTTGGACCACTTTTAGGTAGGTACTAACTGCATACCGGGAACACCCCACAAGACCTGCCGTTTTGGAGATGCTCTGACCCAGTCGTCTAGCCATCACAATTTGGCCCTTGTCAAAGCTGCTCAGATCCTTACGCTTGCCCATTTTTCCTGCTTCCAACACACCGCCTTCAAGAACTGACTGTTCATTTGCTGCCTAATATATCCCACCCCTTGACAGGTGCCATTGTAACCAGATAATCAATCTTATTCACTTCACCTGTCAGTGGTTTTAATGTCAGGCTGATTGGAGTATTTATGTTCATTTCACTGTTATTGTAAGCTCATTCGCCATATTATCTGATACTTAGCAACTTTTAATAAGGCTTAAGCACTGCCCACTTCACACAGTCACCTCATGTAATATATACCGAAAAGCTTTTCATTTTAGTGTTACAACAGTCAATATTTTTCATTTCTTACTAGTACAAATAATGTGGAAAATTTATGTAGAAATGGTTAAAACAATTGTTTAAGCTATTGTCTCAGAACAAGTGGATTACATAGCTGGGGAAAAAAACAAAAAACAAAACACAGTTTGGAAACCTGCCTTCCAGTCTGGAAAGTTTGTTTGTATTTGGATTGGCCTCTTGTCAGTCATTTTATAGACACGCCCCCAACACCCCTTCACGTCTTCCTAAACCATTATGATGAGAAGTTGCTTGTTTCTAGAGTTGTAAGTTGGCTTTCAAGCAGTCGATTGTCAGGATGAGCTTGAAAGTGACGTCATGACAGTCCTTGCTAATGCTAACTCTAGTTGAACTGCCATAAGTTTTGGGGGTGGAGCTTTGTGGATATGGGTGGAAATGGGGGTGGGCTCAATAAGAAAAAAAAAATTCAAATCTTATTCAACTCCACCCATTTATCCTTTTTCGCCACAAATCTTACCTAATGCACCTTTAAATTCACTTTTCTTAAGATCTGTTCCGAACAGTTCATCCCTGGCCCTATTTTGAACCAACAATTTCCCAAAATGTTCATTATTATCAGGTGTATGATAGATTTTATACTGGATCATGTCATTAAAAAATGTTTTTTATGACATCCACTGGTGTTTTCTTGAAACAATAAAGAAAAAAAAATTCTTTTACAGTGAAATTAACATTTTAATTCTAAGACTAGTTTTTCGGTTTGATAAAGTATGCAGATTTACACGTTTAATTAGGTGATGCCTCGTTTGCATAAAGATTTTTATTTGTCACATACATAGTTATATAGAGAATATAACTTGCAGTGAAATGAGAACTTGGCCTACTCCTCTTTAGACTGTGCATAAAAAAATTAGAAATGAATAAGAAATAATAAATAATAAGAAATAAGAAATATATGTCCAGAAATGTGCAAAAATGGGTGTACAAAATATGCAGGGAATGTGCAAAAAATGAATGTACAAAATATGCATGTATGTTAAGTGTATTAAGACATGCAAATTCCGATATGAAAAACACTTTCAAGAATATCAGAGATTTGCTGAAAAACACTGATTGTGATTTCTACTGTTAAAAAAGTCACCTGTAGTGTCTTGCCTTCACTTCTGTGAACTTAGGCAGTATGCTGAAATGATTCATGCTCACAAGAAAGCAAGTTTCCAGTGCAGAGGTTTTTGCCTGTCTGATCTTGTGGTCACGTATCAGCTTGCTACAGTCTGTCACCTCTGTGTTTAAGGTTTTTTCATAAAACAGTGCACTGACCCTTGTGCGCAGATCAGCATTTAAATGAAGCCTGGAGGCAGCACTTACTATTAAAATTCCCAGTGATCTTCACAGCTTTGTGTGTAATTGATTAAGGACAGGTCACCACCACTCTCCTGGGGTTTTAGAGGAGTCAAGGAGCTTGATCCAATCCTGATATGACAGTAGAGTCCTGCTGTACTCTCAGCACAGATCTGGGCCACTTTCAGGACAAACACTTTTCTGTCACGCCTCAGGTCACGCCTGCGCTCTTATCCAATAAAACCTTAAGATTATGATTGACAGCTGACCCATTCAATCAGGCGGCTACAAAATCTAACCTCGTTCTGTAATAGCTAAACATGTCCCCGATGTGTCAATAAATAATATAAAATAAAATAAAATACCAATAAATAAATAAATGGTTCTAAATTCCCCTGGTTGCCTTTACCTCGATGAGCACGTTAAAATACTAGCATGTTGTAAATGTTTCTGAGAGAACTGTTATATTCATGTCCTAACTGTATTTGTCCTGTAGAAGAGCCACATCGCGTTCACAAACAAATGCTAAACTTGAAAATCTGTTAGCTTCTTTTAAAGAATTTTATTTTATTATTTTTTTTTTTTTTTACCGTGAGAGTAAACAGCCAGGTGAATAAGGTATAAGACCTACGCTGGCTTAAAATCTTTTTTTTTTTGCGCATTAATTGTAAAGTTTATTATCAATACCTTATTGTTAGAGATATTTTTCTCAGTAAATGTATAGCCAAATAGCATTTCATTAAATAATAATAATAATAATAATAAAATCACCCCTTCGCGTTTAACGTTAACTTGACCCGGAAGTGTTTGTGCGTGGTCACTGACCTTAACAAACGCACTCTGTGGGCCTCTCCTGTTTTGGAGATTTTTTTGTGTGTATGCAAATAATGACAGACTTGTATTAGTCTGGGACTGTAAGATCGAATGGACATGTAAAAAAAAAAATCAAAGTATTTTTTTTAAACATCCACAAATACATGCTTCGCTGACATGCTAGCCTCTGTATAGGTGTGTAGGCGCTTGAAGGATTTCGGGACTCATTAGCTAACGTTATCGTTATTCCTCTGCTGGATAATACAGCGATTAGTGCTGGAGCGCGTTTATAAAGTCACTGTTCCGTTGTGTTGGAGTGTGTTTTGAGTCAGGCTTTGTGCACATCCTTACTGTCTGGGCATCTTTGCAGTGAGAGAGCTGCTAGCTAGCCTCTGCTAGCGCCTCTGACTCGTGTTGGAGTTGCAGAAGGAAAATGTCAGATTTTGACGAATTCGAGAGACAGCTAACGGAGAACAAGCAAGGTAAGAAGAAACCAAAACTTTCCCTACTTTAAAAGCAGCTAATAATAATCATTTACCAGAGAAGTTAGTACTTACTGGTGGCAGGAGAAGCTGCAGCGGTCTGCGCAGGTGATTAGGCTAGTGGTGTAGATAAGATTGCTGTAACTCATCACATGATGTTTCTGTGACTTACTACATTGTTTTGGATTTCAACACTAATTGAATGCAACTCACTCTATTTGCATACATGGACTTGGACATTACATCGCTTTACTGTCTCGTAGAGAGGTTTTCTTCAAAGCAAAAACACTGAGCCAAGTAAAGACGTAAGCAGCAATATTAACAACATGCCAATCTTATGTTTTCTTCATTTATTGTTGCTTGGGCTTTTTGGAAAGCTGCAAGGAAACAGAGGCGCAGTAGTAAATCATTGGGCACACTGCTTTTGCTCTAACAGCTGACAGAGATAAGGAGAACAAGCATCACCGGAGGAGCAGCTCCAGGAGCCGGAGCCGAGATAGGGACAGGAAAAGGAGGAGCAGGGACAGAGAGAGACGAGGAAGCCGAGACCACCATGGGGACAGCAAGGACCGCAGACACAGGCGGAGGTATACACGGATGCGTGTTGATTTTGCACAGGTGGCTCAGTGGTTAAGGCTCTGGGCTACAGGTTATGAGTTAAAACCAAGCTGCCACCGTTAGGATTTTGAGCAACCGTCTCTGCTCTGTAGACTTGTGCCTCCAAACTGCTGCTATCATCATAAAGACTGTGATGCTTATGCAGTCCATCATCCATATCGACACGTTTACCTTTGTAGTGTACAAGAAGAGGATGGGCTCCCTTTTGCATCTGGTTTCTTCCCGATGATCTCAGGGAGTTTTTCTCTGCCACGGCCACCCCTGGCTTGATCATTACAGATCTAATTATAAATCCAAACTGGGATTTTTGCAAAGCTGCTTTGTGACATTGTCTACTGTTAAAAAAGCACTGTACAAACAAAATTGAACTGAATTGCTCTAGGGATGTTGTATCTCAGCACTCCTGCACTCTGAGCCCAGCTTCGTAACAAACTAGGATACACACACGGCAAGAATTTCACTGTACCTGTATATGTGTCAGTAAAGACTTTCATTTTCTTTCATTGGCTGTCTTTCAAAATTATTAAGAGGCTAATTTTCTGTTTTTCATTCTATGGAGTGCATGCTTTTTTAAAAATTTTTTATAAAGACTTGTGTGCTCCTTACAGTCGGTCTCTGCACCGTGAGAAAAAGAAGGCCAAAGTGAAAAAGTACTGGGACGTTCCTCCACCTGGCTTCGAACACATCACACCCATGCAGTACAAAGCCATGCAAGGTAGGGTGCGCTCCAATAATAAGCTCACTTCTTCTTTCCAATAATTCTATGTTATATCCTTGATACACATTTGCTGTATGACATATAAAGAAGTCTTTGTATGAAACAATACGCATATACTGTTAAGTAAAGGTAGCCGCCCAGCAGTGCAGAACAGTATAAAGATCTGTGCAGCATGGTGGTTGATCAGACAGTGTAAGTGTGTAAAGCTATGCAGACTTGTTGTATGAACGATTGCCTGTGAATTCTATGCCCAGCTGCTGGTCAGATTCCTGCCACTGCCCTGCTCCCTACAATGACCCCTGAGGGTCTGGCTGTGACTCCGACTCCTGTGCCTGTTGTGGGCAGCCAGATGACGCGTCAAGCTCGGCGGCTCTACGTGGGCAACATCCCCTTCGGCATCACAGAGGCAAGCGTCATCCACTGTGGTGTTGATAACTGGATGTGTTTGCACTGTGAACCGGTCCAGTAGATCTCTGCTGCAGTTCATTTTAATTCCGGTGCCTGCTTTGATACTTTTCGTTGCATTGTTTTGAAAAGTCGTGACAACCCTACTGTCTCGGGGCTCTTTTCCAGGAGTCTATGATGGACTTCTTTAACGCCCAGATGCGGTTGGGTGGCCTGACTCAGGCTCCAGGAAACCCAGTTCTCGCTGTGCAGATCAACCAGGACAAGAACTTTGCCTTCCTAGAGGCAATTCTTCTCACTACAACACACTATAAATATAAACCACACATGTACTGTATATATTGTCTAGATAGAAATGTGTTGATTGCGTTGATTTGTACTGTTCTCTAAAGACCGGGTTGTTCTGTTTTAGTTCCGCTCGGTGGATGAGACGACGCAGGCCATGGCGTTTGATGGTATCATCTTCCAGGGACAGAGTCTGAAGATCCGCCGGCCGCACGACTATCAGCCACTGCCAGGCATGAGCGAGAACCCAAGTGTTTATGTGCCAGGTAGGGTTCATCTTATAATGTACACAGCTGATAATAAGCTCTGATCATAATTAAATATGCGCATGTGTGTTTGAGTGCCCTGTTTGACGAGCCAATATTCAAATACGAAATTTGGCTATTCATTATGCCCAAAATGAACATGTAGTCAGTGAGAAAAGCTGTGTCTGGCAATGTTTGGATGTAGCGAGTAGCACTGTTGCGGTGTGCAAGTTAGACGTGTGCAGTGTGATTGGGAAAAGTCTAGGCAGAGGGCAGTTTTTAAATACAGTGGACTCAAGTCAGGTACCTCGGGTTTGCAGATTAGGCCTACTTTTTATTGTACAGAGTGCTCCTTTAGTGTCAAGTATTCATTTCTGTCTTCATTCGTTACTTTGGTAAATATCCACATAAATAGCTGGACTAACCTTCAGATCATTATACACGTGTAATATCACTGTGATCGTTAAGTTTAAATTTAAGAGACCTGTCAACTTGGGGCAGTTGTGACTTTCACACTGCTGTAGGCCTACAGGCTGAAATATTGTGTTGAGATACAGTAAAGCTTTTGTTGTTTAATATTTCTGTTTATTACAGTTGCCACTGTATCACATGCCCCACCACAGACAAGAGGAAAGTATAACTGCAGTGGAAAAAAATAAGACTTGATTACACCACATTAAATATGTTTTTTTCCTCTCTTTTTGTCAGAATATCTGTTCATTAACTAGGGCTGCACAATATATCGAAATTATCGAAATGTCACGATATGCATATCGCAAGGGCTTGCAGTAACTGAATGATTTTAACACTTCCAAAAGTTACGAAAAGTCAATGTTTTAGGGCAACGCAGATAGCAGAGAATGCTTTTTCTTCAAAAGAACATGAAACATGTATGTCATTTTCAGTTTTTAACTATATAAACATAATTTAAATTGATTTTAAATTATATTACATTACACACTTGTGGATGACCCCACACACTCCTTTCACACACTCTTCACCCTCCTGCCGCCTGGCAAACGGTACTGAAGCATTCGGGCCCTCACGACCAGACAGTTTCTACCCCCAAGCCATCAGACTCCTCAATACTCAGAAACTGGACTGAGAGAACACACACACACACACACACACAAAACTGTACGTCCTCCGTCCTCTTTGCAATTATTTTGCACATCCCTGCATTACATTATGCTGTGACAAATATTTATTATACTGTACATATCCTATACTCTCTACTAGGCTGCTACTTCTTATGTTTACACCTACAGCATCTTATATTGTACTCTCTTTGCACTACTGTCACTGGATTCACTTTCTAGTAGTCCCTTGTAGTTCTGTGTTGATCTATGTCTGTCTTATGTAGCACCTCAGTCCTGGAGGAACGTCGTTTCGTTTCACTATGTACTAACTGGCTGTATATGGTTGAAATGACAATAAACTCCACTTGACTTGACTTATAGCATTATCATACCACATATCGCATTATTTAACAGGTTATCGCATATCATATTTGTCTTCAATATCGGGCAGCCCTATCATTAACACTATCTGAATATTAAAATTACGTATCCCGTAGTTATAATACAATCCTCTCTTTCTCTCCATGCTAGGCGTCGTTTCCACTGTGGTGCCCGACTCGGCTCATAAGCTCTTCATCGGTGGGCTTCCTAATTACCTCAACGATGACCAGGTTGGTGTGTTACCACAGCAATGCCATGGCAACAGTGCACTGTTGCTATATATGTGGGCACATCTGTCTGTATTCTGAACTCTTATTTAATTTAGTTATACTATAATTAACATACTCTATAGCAGCGTTTTGCAGGAGTTTGTACTAATGGATGGAGGTGATTAATTGTGATAACTGGTGAATTTGCGCTTACGTACTGTCTCAGGTGAAGGAGTTGTTGACTTCGTTTGGCCCCCTGAAAGCCTTTAACCTGGTGAAGGACAGCGCCACTGGTCTCTCGAAAGGCTACGCTTTCTGTGAATATGTTGACGTCAACATCAGCGATCAGGTGATCATAAAGCATCTTGCGTACGTGAAGTAATCATGGACACAGTTACATAACTCAGCTGAATTACACAATGATGAAACGTTCTTGGTTTTAAGAAAAGAACCAGATTTATGAATAGTCTGTTATTTATTATTGACCTTGTGGAGAGGCTGAGGTACAGGAAGAAATTCACTTGTACTTAAGTTTCTTTGAAATAGGGCTGAATGAGTCAACCTTGTCCACATACGTTGATGTTTCTGCTTCTTGAGAGCTCATCCGGCTTTCACTGGGCCTAACCTGCTGCTAGTACGCACGCTGTGTTGGTGCATTAATGTCAGGCGCACTACTGGGCAAACTGAACAGGAGTAGGTGATAAGCCGAAAATAATCATGTCACAATATTTAAAGCTGTATTCAAGTTACATGCTACGTATCACCATATTTAGGCCTGCTAAGAAAGTACCACCCTAATACTAGTGCCATATTAAAATAACCTTTGAAGAAGCATGATTTATTTGATTTTTATTTAACATGTAATAATGATGTGAAGGAGGGAAAATTGAATAATGAGTACCAAAATAGATTTGAATGTTGGTACTGTGAGTAACAATGGACTTGGTTCGTCTTTATAGACTTTCAGAAAAGTGCATTACTCAGTTTATCTTGAGATAAATGTTTTATTGCCATATGGCCTTTCCCTGAATCGTGTGCTTTCCATGGATAGGATCACAGAATGGAGAATTAGGCAAGAGAACCCGCAGTGGAAATTAAGGGGGAAACCCTAAGCGCAAACAGGTTTTTAATACAACTGGAGTTTCGAGAACTTGTTGAACCTGGAAGAATTGAATGAAAAGTTGCTGAAGCAGAAAATAGTATACGTGTAGAGGCAGAGCAGAGAGCATGACCAGAGTTTGACAATTCCATTAATGTCCTCTAGTGTACACTTTCTAGAATGTAAAGTGGTCTGTGGTATAGAAAGTACAAAGTGCCACCCATTGTGATCTCTCCACTCTTCTGGGATGCAGGCTATCGCTGGGCTCAATGGCATGCAGCTAGGGGACAAGAAACTCCTGGTCCAGAGAGCCAGTGTCGGATCCAAGAACACTACACTGGTGAGCGTGTGTGTGTGTGTGGGTTTGTTTAAGTGTAGACATGTTCATCTGCTGTATTCTGGTAAGCATAGCGATGATACAGTGGTTACCTGGTGCATCTGTTCTTTTTCATGTCCCTTTTTATGGTCAAACCATCCTATCTACATGTATACAGTGGGACTAAATATCGCCTCCAGTACCATGGTAAAGCATACAGGGGCAGATATATATACGGCAGCACGTATGTAAATATTATGGCGACTGTGTGGTGGGGGCCTTACTAATCCAGTTTCAACTGAGTGACAAAATGCAGAATGACACCTTTCAGAAGAATGTGCGAAATGATTGCATACAAGAAACACAATAGTTTAACAATTCTATTCACACAGTCGGAGAAACTCCTTACCCTTATGTTTCAAGAACGTAAACACATTTTCAAATTTAAAATTTCTCATTGCTGTCAGTCTCCAGGAACATGGTTGTTTCATGTGTCCATTTCACTGCGATATAAATATGAGGTTGCATATGTGTAAAATCTTTTTGTCGTCTATCACGCTATGTAAAACACATTTAAGCAGTTAAAAGCTTATTTTTTTTATTTTTGAATTTAGTCATGGCCAATTCCCACCCATCAGGCAGATCTCCCCTATCACATGACTGCTAGAGGGCAAAAGCTATCACATTTTTCCTCCGAGGCACGTGAAACCAGCTGACCGCACTGCTACATCACGCAACATCAGGGTTGGCAAAACACACTCTGAGGAAAGTGCTGTCCGCCCACTTCCGCATGCATGAGCTCACAGACGCCCCTGATTGGCTAGTGTTGCTGTGATTGATAGGGGAGAGAGGATATGCCACCCCTTGCTCCCTGAGAGCTGACAGGGTGAACGCTTTTCTGTTGTGCCACTCGGGAGTGTTAAAAACATTTTAAATGAGTCACTTCTCCAGGCATCGTTGAGCTCAGATGAGTCCAGAATCGCCATCGCAAGGGAAGGCGTACAAAGAAAAGCACCTGATACCTGCTTTAAAATAGGGTAGTGGATTAGTGATACTTTGCGGTTGTTTTGTGGCTGGTGGTCCAGGGATCCTTGTATGACATCATGATATTTTAACACAAAACCTGGTTGCATCTGCTAGGAGGTTAAGCCTTAATTTTACATTTCAGCAGTGATATCTAACATCCAAATCAATACAGAAATAGTTTATTCGATTAACAGTTTAATCCCTATTTGAAATCCTTGTCTCAAGGCTTGTTAGACATTACAGGACGGGAGTTTGTGTTCTCAGCAGGGGAAACTTCAGCAATTATTAATCATTTTTACGTTAGGTGTAGTCAATACATTAAACAGCGTCTCTCTATCTTTAAGCTCCAAATGTTACTTATTGCAGGTTATTCATTTTCTGTAGTACTTTTTACTCATTTTTATGACGTTAGAGTTGTAAGAACAGTCGTGAGTGGTTTCTGTCTTGTTCCCTTCTCACCTCTCACTGTGCCTCCTGCTGCAGACTGGGATCAACCAGACGCCAGTGACACTGCAGGTGCCCGGCCTGTTGAACAGCTCCATGAACCAGATGGGCGGCATCCCCACGGAGGTGCTGTGCCTGATGAACATGGTGTCACCCGAGGAGCTGCTGGATGACGAGGAATACGAGGAGATCGTAGAGGACGTCAGGGAAGAGTGCAGCAAATATGGCCAAGTGAAGAGTATCGAGATCCCACGGCCCGTCGATGGCCTTGAGGTGCCCGGGACTGGCAAGGTACATACATGCGGCCACACATTTCCTCAAAAGCAGTGTCTTGTATGGATTAAAACAAAAGTTGTCATAGCTCTTTGGTCTCTCTATGTTTGGCAGATCTTCGTGGAGTTCATGTCTGTGTTTGACTCTCAGAAAGCCATGCAAGGCTTAACAGGCAGGAAATTTGCCAACAGAGTGGTGGTGACCAAATACTGCGACCCTGATGCCTACCACCGCCGAGACTTTTGGTAGAGGTGGAGGAAGGAAAAAGTGAGAGACTTGATGGAGTGTATGGTATTTTCCATTCCCTGTCCTTTGTCTGTGTGTGTATGTGTGTGTGTGTGTGTTTAGGTTATTAGGGGTGTGAGAGGGAGTGAAACGTTTTTAGAATAACTAGTACCCTGATTGGTGTACTGTACACTCCACTTTGGTGCCGCTATTGGTTTCTTCACTGGCTAACAAACTTTTAAACTTCAGGTGTGGTACTGTGAACTTTTGGCACCTTGCAGTGGACTCTAATTAGAAAACTAATTAGATTTGCCTTCAAAAATAAACCCAAATCCTGCTGCACGCCGACATGTGTTTTCATTTTTTTTCCCACGCGTGTGAAGGTAGAGATTTGCCCTTCATTTTGTAAACCTCCCGCTGGCTCTCATTCCTCTCCTGATTGTCACACAGTGAGGGAAAGGATCACTGGAGGAGGAGGGGGTTTGAGAGAGTTACATGGACATGGATTAAGGAGGTTTTTAAGGGCAAATCATGATTTTATTTATTTATTTTTTTTAAATCAACATAAGAAGACGCACTGCAAGAAGTCCTTGCTTTGAAGGATTTTGGAGCTATACTGTTCAACAAAAAACAGTTCCTCGTGTTTGGACTTTAATGGTGTTTGGACTTTAATAAATTGACTGTGAAGAGTAGATAGCATGGTTAACGTGAGAGACCACACAGTGGCTTGCTTTCTTTGTATATAGAAGAATCTCAGTACAGAAACAGGCTACTGTATATGTTTATCCCAAGTTTATTACCATCATCTTTTCCCTTTCAAGAACAAAGTGTCTCCTCGTTTTTGTTTCATATGACTTTTTTGTTTGTAAGACATTTTTTCCTGATCTGATCTAACCAAGTTTGTACTCCGTGAAATAAATAATGTTCTCATTTTTCTTTCATCTAACATGTCCACTGCTGTTTTTTTTTTTTTTATTGTAAAAAGCAAGTTATATCATCATGCACTGACTGTGTGCAAGGACCAGTAAAATCATTCGGTGTAATAAAGTCTAATCATTCAAAGGGTTTCTGCATAATCGCACTGTGTTGAAGTCACAAATCAGTGCTACTGCTCACTGCAACATGTGGTGGAGATCTTCATTTCAGACTGTGTGACAGCAGTGGGCAGTTAGTATTTGGACTATTTTAAGAGATGGAGGGTGCCAAGCTGTGACTCTGTCAATATTCTGGCTGGGAGGTTTGGGGTATCCCTGCTGGTTTCTGTCTGTCTACTGTTGTGCATTTCTTTGGTATTCTATTTTTTTGAGGATGTGATTTCTCAAATTCGTAAATAAAAGAATCACAGGGAAAAAAGCTGTCTGTGGATATATGCATTGGTTATTTGAAATAAGGGTTTCATATCTGCAGTCTGGGGTACCACAGTCAAGTTTTCAGTTCTCTCATCAGATTAAGCTTGCTAGCTCATTATTAAACCTCCAGTGAGTTGGATTTTTTATTTTTTGGGGGGGGGGGGGGGGTGTACAGTGGCTTAGTTGTTAGCACTGTTTACTCGCACCTCTGGGATTGGGGGTTCAAATCCCACCTCTGCCCTGTGCACACAGAGCTTGCATGCTCTCCCTGTGCCTTGGGGGCTTCCTTTGGGTACTCTGGTTTCCTCCCCCAGTCCAATGCAAAAAAAGTTTATTCACACAATTATCCAGTCAACCAATCATGTGGCAGTAGTGCAGTGCAACAAATCATTCAGATACAGGTCAAGGAAAAGTGTGATCTCTGTGACTTTAACCGTGGCATGGTTGTTGGTGCCAGATGGGCTGGTTTGAGTATTTCAGAAACTGCTGAGCTCCTGGGATTTTCACACACAACAGTCTCTAGAGTTTTCACAGAATGGTGCGAAAAACAAAAAACATCCAGAGGGTCTACAGGCTGAAACACTTTGAGAGACATCAGAGGAAAATGACCAGACTGGTCTGAGCTGGCAGGAAGTCTATAGTAAATTAAAAAAGCACTCTTTACAACCATGGTGAGCAGAAAAGCATCTCAGAATGCACAACACATCAAATCTTGAGGTGGATGGGCTGCAACAGCAGAAGACCACAACAGGTTCCACTCCTGTCAGCAAAGAACAGGAATCTGAGGGTGTCATGTGTACTGAGAGAAAATTAAGTGAAGCTTTTGACCTGTATCTGCATGATTTTTTGCATTGCACTGCTGCCACATGATTGGCTGATTAGACAACTCCATGAATGTGCATGTGTACAGGTGTTCCTAATAAAGTGGACAGTGAGTGTAAGGGCCTGAATTCAGTGTTCTAGTAACATGGTTGAAGTGGAAGAAACCAAAAATGGTAACGCTTTACATTTACACATGCATTACACTACATTAATTAACATTTATGAAACAAGTAACAAATGTTAAAAAAGTAACAAAGTTGTTGATTGACTTTTGTTTTAATGTTTATTCAACCCATGACTAAAAGTAAGTGTGCGTAAATATGAAAAATTAAACGTTGATAATTTTCTGAAATTGCTCTCCAAGTGTAAGTACCCTGCTTCAGTTCTGCATTTCAGAGAAAACGTGTATTAAGGCGTTAACTAATGTTAACTAATACAGTCAGGTCCATAGGTATTTGGACAGTGACAAAAATTTCATAATTTTGCTTCTGTACACCACCACAATGGATTTGAATTTAAGCAATAAACATGTAATTGAAGTGTAGACTTTAACCATTTAGGAATTACAGCCAATTTTTCCAGAGTCCCTCCAATTGGACAAACTCATAAAATCATGATGCAAATCCTTTGCAGTCAATGACTGCCTGAAGTCTGGAGCCCATGGACATCACCAAATGCTGCGTTTCCTCCCTCGAGATGCTTTGCCAGGCCTTTACTGCAGCTGCCTTCAGTTGCTGCTTGTTTGTGGGTCTTTCTGCCTTCAGTCTTGTCTTCAGTAAGTGAAACGCATGCTCTGTTGGGTTGAGGTCAGGTGACTGACTCGGCCATTTAAGAACATTCTATTTCCAAACTGTTGGGTTGCTTTCACGGTACGTTTTGGGTCAATAACCATCTTTACTTTGAAGTGCTGTCCCATCAGTTTTGCAGCATTTGACTGAATCTGAGCCGAAGGTATATCTATATACACTTCAGAATTCATCCTGCTACTTCTGTCAGCAGTCACATAATCAATAAACAGTGACCCATTTCAATGGGCAGCCATACATGCCCATGCCATAACATTGCCTCCACCAAGCAACGTGGTATGCTTTGGATCATGAGCCCTCCCTTTCCTTCTCCATACTCTTTTCTGCCCATCATTCTGGTACAAGTGAGAATTGGTCAGGCTTTTTTAGAGTTATTATTATTATTATTATTATTATTAGCAACGTCTAATCTTTGCATCTTGGGTAAACTGTCTGTATTTACATTCATGAAGTCTTCTCTTGATTACCTCCTCCAGAGTGTTCTTGACTTGGCTAGATGTTGTGAAGGGGTTTTTCTTCACCAAGGAAAGAATTCTGTGATCATCCACTTTAGTTGTCTCCATGGTCTTCCAGGCCTTTTGGTGTGGCTGAGATTGCCAGTGCATTCCTTCTTTTTAATAATGTACTAAATTGTTGATTTGGCCACCCCTAAAGTTTCTGCTGTCTCTCTGATAGGTCTGTTTTGTTTTTTCAGCCTGAAGATGGCCTCCTTCACTTGCATCGACACCTCCTTGGACCGCATATCGAGAGTTCCCATGAACAGCTACCAAATGCAAATTCAACACTTGGGATCAACACTTAGACCTTTTCTCTCCTTAATTTGTCGTGAAATAGTGAGAAACAGGCCACACCTGGCCATGAAACTGCTTATCAGTCAATTGTCCAATTACTTTTGAGCCTGTGATAATGGAGGGACTCTGTAAAAATGGCTGTAATTCCCAAATGGTTCATGCAATATTTTTTGTTAAACCCCTTCATTTAAAGCTGAAAGACTACACTTCAATCACATCTTGATTGCTTCATTTCAAATCCATTGTGGTAGTGTACAGAGGCAAAACTATGAAAATTGTGTCGCTGTCCAAATACTTATGGACCAGACTGTATGTTAAATAATTAAAAACCTTAATGTAAAAATGTTTCCAAAAACATAAATATCTTTATCTTTGTTCACTGAGATAAATTGTACTCTTTTCCCCCAATCAGTCTTTCCTTGCCCTATTCTATATTTCTCAGTTAAAACTTACCATCTCTCTGCACAAACAGTTCTCTAGCAGCGTTCTTTCTGCAACTGTAACTCCCGCGCTCTTAATGTCATTAACAGGTGGTTGTCGAAAATAGAATCTTCACACACACTTATACAAACGTATGTGTGCTCACTGACACTCAAATTCACACATTTTCCTTTGTGCATGTAAACTGCCCATTTGCTGCGTGTAATCTGGATCAGATTAAAGTTAGGCCTAAATTCATATGTACAGATTACAATGTAGAAGCCTGAAAGCAAGCTCAGATTCAGACCATTACTCTACACTCTACCTCCACCTCTAGACGCCTGTCTGCCTGTTGCCCTGCCCCCCACTTTCCCCCTCCTTCCCTCTCCCCTATCTCCCACTTTCTGTGGAGCCTCATGTACGTGATCCTCAGAGCTACACCCAGCCAGGCTACAGGTCAGAGTTTTTGTAACACTTGCTCATTGCTAATGTCTAGTTTTAACTGACTGATGAGAAAATAATGTGCTTAAGAACATGTTAATCTGTTACTTGTATATAGTATATACTTGTTAGAAACGGATATTTTTTTGATATGTCAGCTTGCAAGGGCCAAAGTAGCTGGTAAAGTAGCTTACTGTGTGCATAAAATGTCCACTCTTTCTCCAGAACAAACATTAATGTATTCTGTCGAGAAAACATGGGTGTGTTTTGATGGGTTATCAAATTTCTAATGATCAAATAAGAAATGCCAGTTGCTCCGTTTGCAGTTTTCTTGAGCTTTGAAATGCATTTCTGAAGAAGTGAACTCCTAAATTATGTAAACTGACTGTCTCAAGTTGATAATTAGTTATTAGACTTGTGTATTTTAAATTTGTGTGTGTGTGTGTGTGTGTGTGTGGAGGGGTGTGTGTGTGTGTGTGTGTGTGTGTGTGTGTGTGTTTATATCTTGGTGGAGACCAAATGTCCCCGAAAGGATAGGAATATCTGACAGTTTTGACATTTGGCTGCTCCACATGAGGAACTGTTTTTAAGATTAGGTTTAGATGTAGGCATAGTATTAATTAGCTGCATTAATAATTATGTCCAATTATTAAAATTATGTTAAAGGAACATCCTCACAAAGATAGTAAGACAAATGTGTGTGTGTGTGTGTGTGTGCGGGTGTGTGCGCGTGCATGCATAGGGACATATGATATTTACTGGGATGATAATTGATCTCTTCCAATAGGACTGCATGTTAAACTGATTAAAACAGATCTCCCTGGCCATCTAGAGTCTTGGATGATCTAAGGTTTATTTAAGGTCTTTGTTTGATCGATCCCTCACCTTTACCTGATGCACGTCTGAGTGTTTCATATCAGTCTTAATGATTGCTGCTAGCCTCATGGCTGTAAGCGTCATGTTTTTTTGCAGAAGTGGGTAATGGTTAGACACATGGGTTCTGCATATGATGAGATTCCATGTGGGTTAATTTTAGCCTGTGTTGGAGTAAGTGTTTCAGTGTTTGTCTTTGGCCTGTCTTCTCTAGCTTAGTTTGCTGTAATGGCCCTATATATATATATTCTTAACTCTTTTACTTAGAAATGGCTTTAAATGGCCTTGTCCAGTAATGTTTCGGTGTTTCAGTGTTCAGGCCTGTGTGGCTCTGGTAGCATAGTCCAAGGAAGTGATCTGCTCTTTAGAGAGGAACTTTATTCTATCAAAGTGTCCACACTTACACATGTAAACTTCATGATATGTTCCTGTTATGAATAATAGAACTTAAACAAAGCTGTACTGTATGTCTCAACTGACATCCTCATTACAACTGTTTCATCATCTGGAAATGCGCATGTTGGTGAACTAAGGTCCTGACAGTAATGGTAATGACAGTAACTTGCTTCCTATGAGTCAAAAGCTCATGGGCAAATTAACACTTTCCTTTCCCATTGCTTAGCTTAAGGCAGGGCTAGTCAGCTTTGGTGTTGGGTGAGACAATAAAACCAATAGGAACTAATGGTTTAATTCATAGTCATGGAATTGAATTGGCAAAATGAGTGTGTCAGGTTGAATGGTGGCTGCCAGTATTCAGTCCTGGAGTGTTCTGTTTATTGCCCAAATTATCCAAATATCATCTAAAGATTAAATATTGTTTAGTGTACCACAGCACTGTCAAAAGCTCGAGTCTGATTGGTCAGAAGGTGTTGAACAGCAGCTCTGACTATATTGCTGGCTGTGATTCATTTAGATTAATGCACTTGTTCTAATATGCTACTGTTTTTTTTAGTAACAGCTTGCACAGGGACTTGTGTGGTGGATGGTCCATAAACTGATAAAAACTGAAAAACTCATAAACATAAACTGATAAATAAAAAAAAAAACGTGAGTAATTGTTGACTGATACGGTGAAATTTTCTGTATAAATTGACATTCATTTAAAATTTTAAATAAAATATAAGTGTTTAAAGCAGTTATAAATAACAGGATCTAATTTCTTTTGCAGAAGTTCCTCAACATTAAACAAGTAAACAATGTCAATATGTCTTTAATAAGTAAAACTGTTTTATGGTGGCGAATCACTGTGGTATAAGAGGAATAAAACACTTCAGAACATGCTATTATCAGAAAATAATCAACTTTGGCATGGGAAGCCATCACACCACCCCGTCGTTGATTATTTTTCTATAGCAGCACACACGCCATGTTTAATTTTTTTTTACTTGGCACGGGTAGTCATTAATATTTGTTTTAACATACTTTTTCCCTTAACGTTATTTATGTTTATTCATGCTGATATGTGTTTTAATGTTAACAGTATAATAATTGAAAAACAACATTGTATATTTATTTATTTACATATAATACAATACACACAAACAGGTTTAATATTGAAGAGCACACACTGTGTGACCTGGTTTAATCTATCACAAGCCTTACTGGAAGTAAGCTTTATAAAAATAGGCGAATGTTATAAAGATATTATTGGCTAATGATGTTCTTTCCAAGTATCAGGCATCGTCTCATGGCTGCATGTTTTGCTGCATGTGATGAGAGCATCAGAGAGGCATGTTACACAGTGGTCGTGGTAAACCCACAAAGAATCCAGAGGCTTTGGGTGTATCAGGGTCAGGTTTTTTTTATTATGTCCAGTCATCTCTTGCACGGTACAGGAGTCTAAGTAGATGAGGTGGTGTCCTGTTTTATGGAATTTCTCAGTAACATACTCCTACATACCAATTTGTGGAGGCTGGTGATAATGTGATTTCAGTATAATTACAAACTTTATGCTGCTGGTGATAATTGAGTCATTTTGCTGTAATGCACAGTTATAGTGGATGTAAAGAAATCTACACACTCCTGTTTAAAAAAAAATTAAACCAAGATAATGTAAATCATGTCAGGTCTTTTTCCATCTATATTGAGATATAGCAACCAAAAAGATTCAGGTGAAAAACAAATAGAAAACATTTAGAAAAAAAACCCAACCTAACAATAACCTAGTTGCAAAAGTGTACACATCCCTTAGCTAATACTTTGTTAAAGCACCTTATGCTTGTAAGACAGCACACGGTAATATTGGGATAGAGTCTGCCAAATTAACACATGATAATCTGGCAGTTTTATTCCACTCTTCCTTGCAAAATGGTCCAAATCGATTAAATTGTGAGGAGATATCTGGTGCCCAGCCCTCTTCAAGTTATTCCACAGGTTTTTAAGTGGGATTTTTATCCGGGCTCTGATTAGGCCATTCCAAAGTGGTTATTATTTTACTGAAAGGTAATTTTTTTTCATCTTTAGCTGTTTAATAGAATCCTGCAGGTTTTGTGCCAAAATAAATTGGTATTTGGGCTATCCATAATTCCCTGTATCTTGAATAGAACCACAGTCCCAGCTGAAGAGAAGCAACTGCATAGCATGATGCTACCACCACCATGCTTCACAGTGGGTATGGTTTTCTTTTGGCGATAAGCTGCCTTGTTTTGCATCCAAAATATCTTTTAGATATATGCCCAAAAAGTTCGACCTTGGTCCATAACGCATGTTGCCTCATGGTTTGGGTGATTTAGGTGGGCTTGGATTTTTTTTTTTTTCATAAGAAAGTGTTTTCATCTAGCCACCCTACCCCACATCCCAGACATGTGAAGAATACAAGGGATTTCTGTCACATGCAGGGAGTGAGTAGTGCTTGCCAGATATTATTTGGGGTTAATCAGAATCACTTCAGTGATGACAGGTGTGTAATATTTATTTTGTTACCTCACCTACTTTATTTTATCTCATGTTCAAACATGAGTCTGAATGTGATTGGTTCATTCTGAGCACAGCCACATGCCCGATTCTAAAAGGGTGCGCACACTTATGCAGCCAGGTTATTTTCAGTTGAAAATAACTTGTTGGTTGCTATATCACATTCTTCTTCTTCTTCTTCTCCTTTCGGCTTTTCCCTTCAGGGGTCGCCACAGCGAATCATCACTCTCCACCTATCCCTATCTTCTGCATCCTCAACACTTGCACCCACTAGCTTCATATCCTCATTTATTACCTCCATACACCTCCTCTTTGGCCTTCCTCTTCGCCTCCTGCCTGGCAGCTCCATGTCCAACATTCTCCTACCAATATACTCACTGTCCCTCCTCTGAACATGTCCAAACCATCTTAATCTGGCCTCCCTAACTTTGTCCCCCAAACGTCCAACATGAGCTGTCCCTCTGATGTACTCGTTCCTAATCCTGTCCAACCTTGTCACTCCCAAAGAGAACCTCAACATCTTCAGCTCTGCTACCTCTAGCTCTGACTCCTGTCTCTTCCTCAGTGACACTGTCTCTA
>CM040975.1:22342587-22360539 GCA_022985145.1 Pangasius djambal | reverse complement strand
TCTTGCTACTTCTGTCAGCAGTCACATCATCAATAAACACCAGTGAGCCCGTTCCATTGGCAGCCATACATGCCCATGCCATAACACTGCCTCCACCATGTTTGACACATGATGTGGTATACTTTGGATCATGAGCTGTTCCTTTCTTTCACCATACTTTTCTCTTCCCATCATTCTGGTACAAGTTAATCTTGGTTTCCTCAGTCCAAAGAATCTTATTCCAGAACATGGGAGGCTTTTTTTTTTTTCTTTTCAGATGTTTTCTGGCAAAATCTAATCTGGCTTTCCTGTTCATGAATGTTACCAGTGGTTTGCACCTTGCTGTAAACCCTCTGTATTTACATTCATGAAGGCGTCTCATGATTGTAGATTTTGACAATGATACGCCTACCTTCTCCAGAGTATTCTTGACTTCTGTTGATGTTGTGAAGGGGTTTTTCTTCACTAAGGAAAGGATTCTGCGATCATCCACTTTAGTTGTCTTCTGTGGTCTTCCAGGCCTTTTGATGTTGCTGAGCTCACCAGTGCTTTCTTTCTTTTTAAGAATGTACCAAATTGTTGATTTGGCCACTCTTAAAGTTTTTTCTATCTCTCTGATAGGTCTCTCTTGTTTTTTCATCCTAATGATGGCCTCCTTCACTTGCATTGAGATCTCCTCGGACTTCATACTGGTAGCTCCAGTCGAACAGCTGCCAAATGCCAACTCAATACCTGATATCAACTCCAGACCTTTTATCTGCTTCATTTGTCTTGAAGTAACGAGGGAATGGACCGCACCTGGTCAGTTAACTTCTTGTCAGTCAATTGTCCAAATACCTTTGAGCCCCTGAAAATGGAGGCACTTTGCTTAAAATGGCTGTAATTCCTAAATGGTAAATGCCATATTTTTGTGGAACCTCTTAAAATAGAGCTGAAAGTCTACACTTCAATCTTGATTGTTTTATTTCAAATCCATTGTGGTGGTGTATAAAGGCAAAATCACAAAAACTCCGTCATTGTCCAAATACTTCCAGACCTAACTGTATATATGCAGTTTCTCAAACTTCCCACAGTTTCTGCCCCTCGGATTAAATAAATGCCTCATCCTGGCCCCATTTGCTAGTGACTTCAAATATAGTTATGCATAATGACATTATACACTGGCATTAGTTTCCCACAATGTAACCTATCCATCATTTTTTTCTTTGTTATTTTTATTTATTTTTTTATTTTTTTTTTACACACATCTCTTGGTCTCCTCAATCATGTTGAAAGCACAGTTTTGGATAGAAGATAGAAGTCACTTTACAATACACTGTCCTACAGGAACATCTATGGTGCTCTTTATACAAATATATATATATATTTATATTTCTCCCACTTGCTCCTAGTGAGGGATCTAGTAATCTGGTAATGCCCCGAAATAAAGATTACTGCTACTTTCACAGCTACTAATGATCATAAAAATAATGGTAGGGTGGTAAATTCATTTAAAAAAATTTCATTTCAACAATCAGTCAGCAGTTTTCAGTCCATCAATTACTATTTCCTTCTGTCTATAGAACTGGAAGACAATATTGAGAATAAACACTTAATATTATGTTATCAAAGGGTAGAAAAGAAATCAATTCTAAAAATAAATTAGATGCTTCCTACAAAGTTGTTTTTTTTTCTGCTAGTTATAATAATAATAATAATAATAATAATAATAATAATAATAATAATAATGTTTTCTTTCTCACACACATTATAGACACTCATGCTTCTGCAATATCCACTGTATCGGAATCACAGTTGATGTCTTGTAAATCATTTCCAACATAAAAAGCTAGTTGTCACTGATTTTTTTCTCATAATAACAACAACAACAAACCCTCTAGGAATGCACTTGGACAACCACTTGCTTCAATTTCTATCAACATAGAAAAGGGTAAACTTCACAGTACAGTATCCAATGATCATACTTCACATTTTAAAAAATGTTATAAAACTAAATGTATGTTGTAGTTGTTATTATGAATCGTCACTGGTTCAATTTTTGTCTGAAACTCATTTTCCATAAAGTGAAACCATAGAGTGAATATCATTTCAGACAGGGAGACAGAAGGAATATATAATTTCTCCACCTTTTTCCTTTTCTTAACTTCATTCAGCTTCCACTATAAAGGATTCGCACTCTTTCTGTTCTGGTCTCTTCCTACACCGGTGTGGTTTTCCTGTTCAGCGTGTTGGAATTGCTCTCAGGCTTGGCCAGCCTGTCGAGTGTGCCCATCCCTCTCTCCCTCTCCACTGTAGACGAGGAGAATGGCGGGGGTTGTGACGAGGGTGCCGAGTTTCCACTGGACGAATTCTGCACTCCTGCTGGATTATGGGACTTGAGAGAGGGCAGTGTGCCGCTCATCATCATGGTTGCTCCTCCGCCACTTTCTTTGGGAAAGCAGTTGTGCAACTGGTAGAACGTGGCACGATCTACTGTGCCATACAGAGGAGGCGCACCCAGAGCCCCCAGTGCACCCAGTTTGGAGTCTCGTGACAGGGTGTAGAGCGAGATGTCACCTCCGGGTAGAGCTGAGTGTGAGCGGGAGTGTGAGTGTGGATTGGGCAGGGTGGAAACGGAGACAGGCCCCTGTGAGAGCAGTGCTGAGGGGGGCAGGCCAAAGCTTTTGCTCCCTGGTGGGCCAGCAGCAGCAGGTGAGGGGTCCCGCGAGCCTCTTGATGGTTCGGTAGAACGTGAGCTGGACCGTGAGGAACGGCGGCGGAAGCGGTAACTAGGCAGGCGCAGCACAGCGTGCGTTGTGCTCTTGAAGATGTCGGTGCGTGAGCGGCAGCGCAGCTCCTTGTTCTTCTCGATGTAGATGTTTACGGCCAGCACCCCCACCATCTCAGCCAGGATGAACGAAAGGCCACCAAAATAGAAGGACCAGCCGTATGAGTATTGCCATTTTTTATCCTCATCCTTCTTTGGAGAGATGTCACCTAGCGCCGCCGAGATGTACACAATCACACCAATGATGTTGCTCAAACCTACAGGTGAAAGTTGTCAACACATAGGCTATTTAGAGCATTTCAGATGGGTTGCTTGCTTGCAGTTACAAATAAACTACACAGCAAATACTGTATGATCTAACCACTGAGGATCTATGCATTGTCAAAGATTGCAGTAGTTCATGCAAGTACAAAAAGTTACAGTTGCACAACAAATTAAAAGAAAAAACTGGTGGCTATTATGCTGTGGGGAGTATTTCCACTTTCCCTTTAGAGTTTTAGCTATTTTAGGATGGAACAAGAAAAAGTGATATAAATTATATTTATATACCACATACCAACTCCATCTCATCCAAAAATATACAGGAATTATATTAAGAGAGTGACTTTGTTATTCACTGAATTGGGGAGCCACTACAAATTTTAGGCTCCAGTGACAGGTTAATGTTCTGGGCCCCTAATCCCAGACAGTTTTCATACTCCTGGACAATTTTTATTCCCTAGGATCTAGGGCTATATTATTTACATTTGTACATGGATTGTCTCAGTCTTGGACATTAGTCTCACTAGTATTGGTCTCAACCAGGAGTTTGTAAAAATATGTTGTTTTATGTTGTTTTCTTTCCACATGCACATGTTTGTAATTCCTTCTTCTATAAAACGTAGCCTAATCATTGGAGCAACACAATAATGAAGCCAACTAGTTGAAGTAAACGCTTCACCTTGAAAATGATTCAGTCTTGAATTGGGCTTGCTTTCATTTGGACTTGATCTTGACTTGGCCTCAACCCCCTCAAGTGTTGACTCAAGCTCGACTGCTCTAGGACTTGACAATGGCAGTCTTGAATACAGCCCTACTAGGATCAGCTCTACTTAAGGCCTTTGCAAGCATCTCAACCTTTCAAACATTCAGTGGCCATTTTATCATGTTCACCCACCATATAGGTGACTTAGTAGGTATACAGTTATCGACTGTAGCCCACCTATTATACACAACTCAATGAAAAAGGAACACTGCTGATCAGATGTCATTTAGATGATGTGGTTACTAGGTTTAATCCCACCAAATCACCCAATTAGTATCAATCCAAATTAAACGAGTCTAATATATTGTCACTTCAGCGTATCTGGACATCCAATAGACCCAACAATGAGAAGATTTCCAAACCTGCAGCTACAAACAGAATGCCAGCTCCCAGTATGATATTCCTCTTGCTCTTGTAGAAGCGACTGGCGGCAATGCACACTCCTCCCATCAGTAACAAGATTGCACTAAGAATAGGGAAGATATTTGAAGCCCGAACCACTCCTACAGAGAGAGGGGCGGGGGGGAAGGCAAAGGTTTAATTAGGTATTGAAAACGTTTGAAAACTTTTGCTATAGCAAGAGAACATTAAAAATGCTGAAAAAAAATCACAAGGTTGCGAGGGATGTGAAACAGAGCTTTAAGGTCAGTCCAAACAACGACAAACTGAATATAAAAAAATGTGTTCTTTATTCTGGGACATCTGTGTAATTACATCATGTCTGTACAATATGGGTTCATCTTTTTTCTGTGAAAAGCCTCAGGAGAGAAGCTGCTTTTCCTCCAGAGTCCAGAATCCCATCTGGGATCAGCTTTGCTGGCACAGCTAAAGGACATGACATGAATATCAATTGAATGCCAGCTAGGATGTGTGTGAAAGCATGCATGCATGAGTGTTTGCGTGTGCATCAGCTGTAATCAACAACTGATCAACAACTTCCCTGAAGTCGTTTATCAGACTTTTCGTTTCACAAAAAATACAGGATTGTTAATCCTGTACAGCAAGCATGTACAGGCACTTACTGTGATTTCTACAAGACTAAATTTGACAACACAATGCATATTCTCTGTTACAGCTCTTTTACATAATCCTCCTTAGCACCCTTCACCAGAGCTCACTGTATTACCAGCAAGGAAGGGAAGGAAACTCTCTTACGTAAGACGTACTCTGCTCCATCGTGGTCGAAGTCGGCGTCTTCTGGGAAGTGGTTGATCTGAGAGCACACCCCTCGTTTCACACCTACATGAAAGAGTACAGGTGATCAACATGTTTCGGTTGCTTTATATATCTTAATTTGTTAACATGCCTAATTCTGTATCCCCTCTTTCAATTACACAATAGCACATACAGCTATTAGTGGAAGTGAAGGAGACCTGTATCAGTGTGCATGAAGTACACAGTGTTTATACACACATTCTCACCAAGACTTTTGGATATTCTAATATTGCTTATGTTTGACCTATACCTGATTAATGAATGTCTATACCAACCTAATTAGCATTTATTAAACCAGTATTCATGTAAACATGAGATTATTACTACCCTAATAAGCTCAGTTGTTGATCATAAAGCATATTATTCAGTAACTACAGTGAGACTAGAAGGAACGACTTGGGGTTTTGAGAATGAGGAACGTAAGTCAAGGGTCTTAGGAGTTTAATGGGTTAACTGTGATTTTAATTTGGGTAATATTAATTGTAATTTTCTACGACAGATGATTTTAACCGTTGGTCAGGCCAATTTGAACATAACATAAACAATATACAATGTAACATCAGTTAACACCTTTTTTTTTATTACACTTAACAATCCAACCTATATATCAACGGCTAGTACTGCATAGTACTATAAAATTAACCCAGCGCAATAACGTTTTATGGCTGCTATTACCAATTCCAACAGCAGCCTGCACAATGACTCCCCTGCTCTTAGCCAATGATGGTAATTACATGATGAGCTAAATCAGGCACTTTACAGCAGGGAAAATGCTTACAAGCAAAAATGAGAAATTCTACTTGAATCAGATAATCAGGAAATACAAACCGACAGGTAAATTAACAGTCTATCTTCATAGATAAAATTTGAGCTGGGTGATAGATAAACAGATAACATAAAATATCCATGTCCCTAAAATAAATTCAGAAATTCATTGGCAATCTCAGTTGTTGAAATTGAACACAGAGCTTTGGATTACAGGCACACAGGACTCTGCACAGCACTAATCCACAAATATATACACATGCACATAGAGTGGAGCCCTGGAGTCATGCAGGCAGTTGGATAGCTACCCGCTCCAATGCTGGGGGCCTACTGCTGACACACAGACTGACGTGATATGATGGCATCATGACTTGTGGTGATGAATGGAGTGAAAGTGTGATGGAGAGCTGAAACACAGACAGAGGGAGGTATGGACAGGTGTGAGGGAAGGTCTTGGGTTCGATTCACCACTCTGTCTTTTTTAAATTTCCTCATGGACATTAGTCTGTAAGAAAGAAATGGGAGGCACAAAAGGGATAAAAGAGTCAGCACAGCCCATGGATGAGTAACTGGGCTCTCCAGTTTGGTTCTTGCTTACAGATCCTGCCGCTCTCTGGAGACAGGATGGCTCTATGGCTGATCCATAGCGACACTTCTGTCCAAAGCACCAGTCATTTATTGGAAATAAGATCTTGACTGTGTGTTCCTGACCTTGCACTCAGTCTTTTGGGAGCCTTGAACTATAAGCTTAAACATATGAAAGCAGCTCATTGACTCATGCACTCCAATCTCAAGTCCTAGTGTTAATGGAAACCACAACACAGGAGGACAATGTTATTATGCTTTTTTTCTGAAATATCTAAGTTATTTGTCTTGATTGTATCCCCATACGTCACTGTCCTTAGACAGAAAGTGTAAGCAGAAGGTTTGGCATTCATTATGCAGATTCAAAATGGGTCCTCCTTCCACTTCACCTAATCTCAGAGGCACTGCTACTGCTTAGCATCCATCTTGCCTCCAAACCCTGGGGACATAGAAGATTACTTGACCTCTAAACCGTTCCAATCAGGCAACACAGCATCTACCGAGAGAACAGAAGACTAAGAAAGAAGGACATGGCGAAAATCGCAGAGATAGAGAGAAACACAAATGTGCTGCACAGAGTTGAGGGATAGAGATTGGAGAAGTGATGAAAGCAAAAGAGAGAACTAGAGAGAGAGAAAGATAGAGGTGGAGCAGCAAAGTGAAAGCTTATCTTTAATTGAATGCTTCGTTGTTATGGAGCTTAGCCATAAGGCTAAATTAGCAGTGCACAATAGCTGGGTACAGACTGAAAGGAGAGTAAATGTGATGTAGGGATGAGTGAGAACATTTTCTGTTAGAACTCAGTCCGTGACTGCCATCCCTTTCAGCCTGGTTTTTCAGATAAACTCCAAAAAGGTTTTTTAATTAGGATTTCACTTGCTTTTCCTCTTTCTGTCCATATTAGAGTCTAAACATACAGGTTTCATACAGGTCCATGGATGCTGTCTAACGTACACTATATATAAATACTGTACACTAGATTAACTCATATAAATAGAAATCAAAATGTTGCAATTCAATGCAATGAATGCAATTCAATGCAATGCAGTCTTGTTTAATTCTGTAAAGAATTTGTAATGCCCTACTGTGATGGCTCACTGTGTATTTACAAAAGATAAATAACACATAATTTGGTGTCTCTGGTTTGAAAAATATTGCAATATGAATAAAATCTCAAGTTATTTTAAATATCTTTTTAATGATCTATTTTTGCTCCCAAGTTTTGAAATCACTCACTGGGTACTTCACTCAACTGCAACAAAACTCTGCCCTCTGTAACCTTTATTCCTTATTCCTTTATTCTTTATACCTATAACCATATTCCAAAAAACTCTGGCTAAACTAACATAACCACTGAAACCCCTCCAAAGACCACATAAAGACCACATATCACACAGACAGAAGAGCCCCTGACCCTCAAGGCAGCAGATCCTCCAAAGGCCTGAGTGTGTGAGGGCTCCAGGGTCTTTCTTGTCCTTGTTGTGTGGGTCATCCTGCGTCACATTGGCTGTGCTGTTGCAGATCAGAGCACGAGAGTAGAGCCAGTAATCTGTCCCAATTGCCACCGTCATCAGGCCAAAGGAGGCGAATGCCCCCACGATGGTGAGAAGGATCTGGATCCCCTTCTCACACACCATGCCTGTAGTGGACACATGGAAAAGTCCAGAGAAAGGATGGAGGTAGGGAAGACAGCAGGGAGATAGGAGAGAAGGAAAAAACAAGAGGGCGGGAATATTGGAAAAAATTTTCATCCTTGCACATAAAGGAAATTACAGTTAGTAGTTTCCATGGCATAGTTCTATACACAATTCTAAACAGAAATATTAATAATCAAAGATGAACAATGAGCCAATAGAATTTACCAATGTAATATTAGTTGCAGCAATAGCAACCATTTTAGGTGGTGGACGTTGACAATTTAGGAGCTGATTACTAGTTACATATGTAACTGTTGTTCTATGAACACTGGATATCCTGGGGTGGTGAGAATCACTGGGATAGCTTCTTGTGTGCAGGCATACACATGCTGAGGCCTTCCAACATTCAAAAATAACAGTGTTTTTAATATATACTGTTGTCATTCTTTCTCTGTAAACTTTTCTGTGAGCTCCCAGTGGATCAGTGGTGGTTCTAAATGACAGGAAACCTTAGCAGTCATCCAGTATTCATAGAACCACACATATATAATTATAATTCTGTTTCCCCTGGGGTGGTGCAAATCACCTAAATAACCTATACCTAATGTCATGAGAAACCAACCCACTTTAGAACGGACTAGAAATGTGTTTGAAAATTATTGCTGTACTCAGACCATGTTAGGAGGGGCGATTTTAACCTTGTAGAACCAGGAGTAGGTGAAAGGTGACACCCAGGTAGCAGCCAAACAGACTTCTTATAATGCTCATCAGAAGAAGATGATCCTTGCAGAGTGGCATATTGCAGTAGGAAATGGGCATCCTGCTCACCTATAGGCCATGGTGCAGATGTCAATCACCTGGTGGGCCAGTTTCTGTGTTTAGACAGGGGACCTCCCAGGGTCTTTCCTCTGTGACAGATGAACAGTTGATCTTTTGATCGAATTGCTGCCATCTGGTCCCAATAGTACTCTAGAGAAACCTATTTCAATTTTGCATCCTGTTCGATACCATTGTACAGTCAAATTTGGTGAGTTGATTTGAAGAGCACATGAAGAGCTTTTGTGCAATGTGAAGAGCAGCATCTGATCATGTGCCTCCCTGGTGATGGATTTATTTGACTGTCTTGACTGGAAAAATGTGTGGCAATGTTTCTGGACTCGTAAGAAAAACTTGAGGACCAGATAGACTGCCCTGAATTCCAGCTTTTTTTTTTTTTTTCCCCAGATTTACTCCACAACTTGGTTACCTGCAAATTCCTACCGACCAACCGACTCTCCTCTATCATAATTGCTCCCTTGGTTCTCAGCCACCAATAGTGCGGCATCATGGGATTTGAAGTTGCAATCTCCCAACAATGGTCAATGTGTCCTGATCTCACACTGGGCTCCACATGCCCCCTAGCCAGTGAGAAAGGCATCCATGGTGAATACCTCTATTCTGTGGGGCACAGTTCCCAAGCGGACCCATTTTTGTGAGAAAACCCATGCATCTATAGTAGCTCTTGCTGAGAAGAGGATGCATCTCTTTCTGTGGGCCTAGCCACAGGGGTTTAGCTGCAGCCTGATAACCCAATTCTGAAAGTCTCTTCCAGAATGCCCAAGAGAACTACCACTGCAGCTGTAATCAGAGATCCTAGCATCAACAGGAGCCAGTACTGTACATAGAGACCTGCCTGATTGCCAAATAATATCTGCCACATATTAAGTGACAGGATGGCTAACTTTCTCAGTGAATCTAACTTCACACTGATCAATTATGTGGCCTGTTTTTTGTGCGAGTAGCATGTACGTGTCCTGGATTGCCTGCTCATTGGTGGGGGCACATAGGAGCCAGTTGTCCAAATACGGCAGTATCCTGATGCCTCTGGCCATCTGCATAAATCTCAAGATCACCTGTGGCTCCAGAGTGAGGAATGCCTTTTTTGGATGGCAAATTTCAAAAAGCATCTGTGTTTTGGGATGATGATGACATATGCAATGTGCAGATCCACTGATTTGAGCCAGTGTTATGGTATTATGGCATGAATAACTGATAGCAAAAAGACTGACCATGCAAAAAGGGAGGGCCTTTAGGAACCAGTTCAGCCCTCTTAAATCTACACTCAGATGATCAATATCATCAGTCTTCTGAACCTCAGTGAGAAAGTACTTTGAGTTATGAACCATGGGGTCTACTTTTTCGATCATGCCTCTGTCCAACAGGGAACAAACTTTTTGCATCAGAACAACGATCTTGAGAGGAAAGCGACCCGAGGGGGACAAATAGTGGTTGTTGTGTTAGCAATCCAGCTAATGCAGCAGTCTATCTATGAGCAGCACTCAAACATGGTAGTGGTGCTTAGCCACATGCCCAATAGTTGACTAGATGACAGGGCATTTGAAAAACTCTGAGTGGAGACACCATGATTAGACTCTACCCACTGAGGAAAATGAAGACGCACAGAGACCCAACTCCAGCCCCAGTACTGTGCATTGACGAATCTGGCTAAAGTAGCAGGCAACTGTGCAAACACTGCACAGTACAGTGTGTGAGGCCCACTTGACCTTAGCCACAGGCACAGTAGTCAGTAGACTGCAAAGACTGTGAAACTAAGCCAGTAGCACAGAGGGAGACCCAACAGGGAAAGGAACTGCAATCTGTGTATATGTGTTAGCAGACTCCAGCTAACTTCGCAAGCTCAGCGGTGAAGTCAACCACATTAGAAAGCACACTGAAAATCTCAGTGTCAAGGGACTTCAGCCCAGTGAGAGATTGAGTGGTGAGTAGAGCAATTTGAATAGATAGGTTGTGGACATTGTGGTGAGTGATAGCTAGGCTAGTAAGCTAATAAGGGAACTCCAATAAAAGCTAGCAGAAATGGAATTCCTATTAGACTCCAAAAAAGTATGAAATTTACACTCACTCAAGGAGAAAAAATTATTGAAGATAGGAGTCTTTCACCAGTTTTGGAGGTGACGCTACCTGTGGTTCCATCCATAGTCACAAACTGTCAGGTTCCACATATGTACAAGGTGAGAAAAAGAAGAAAGGGAAGATAGCTGCATGACAGCTGTATTTATTAATTTATATACTGGGTCACAAGTCACATAGTGAAATTGTTGGTAGGTCTCGGTATGCATGCACATGTGCACAACAAGATATCCTGGTGTTTTTTTTTGTTGTTTTTTTTTTAACTGTTAGGAGTGGTGAAATAGAACTGCTACGCATTGACATAGGAAGCCAGTGTATTGTAAGCCAAGTGAAAGAAATGCAAGTCTAAGAAGAGATAAAAACCATCTTAAAAACATAATAGAAAGTCATCAGAGTAGAAATAACAAGACAGTTATTTTTAACTCACTAATCAACAGTGAAGACAGTAAATAGATATTACATAAAATCACATAGTTATAAGTGTAATTATCAATCTTAAGGGTATTACAAAATTGAAAAACATATATCCTGAGAGTATTACTCAAGTACTACTTAATTTCAATAAACTGATTTGGCCATCCAAAAATCAAGTTAAGGAACCACATAGCATAAGTCTGAATATAAATAATTTCACATATCTACTGACATTTATTTTGAACTTAAGTTGCTCACTCTAAACAAAACCTGAAGCTATATTGTCAGCCAATAATTACTAATAAGCAATAAATAGGAATGTGTGGTTCATTACAATAAAATCCACCTCCATATCAGGGTGAAATGTTGTGGTTACGACAAATATTCATACAGTGGCAATGAAAGTGACACAGCTCCTTGCTAGAAGTTCACACTTTGGCTAAACTTAAATGAAGCTACAGAAAACATGTTGTAACATGGGAGCAGCACATGAAGCATGGTAAATATACAAATATAATTATGTGTATAATCTACTAATAAATAGATATTTGTTAATAATAAGCAAGTAAATTCATGTTTACACCTTCAAGCTTACCTGACGGCAAGTTTCTATCCTTCGACTCAATTTTGAAATCTTTCTTTGCCCTGCTAGATGAGAATCTGCTGTCCCCTTGGTCCGGGCAGCGTCCATCGACTGTCCTCGCGCACTTCGCCTCTCCTCCTTGTACTTGTTTCTTTCCCCTTGATTTTTTCTACTTCTTCTTCTTTCTTGTTTATGCTGAAGGATTGTTGCTGGTTCTGGTCTTGTATAAATTCTCTTATTTGTTCAAATTACTTGTCATGGTCTGAAAATAAAGGGGAAAAAGAGAAATATATATATATATATATATATATATATATATATATATATATATATATATATATATATATATATATATATATATATATATATAAAAGAAAAGAGAAAGACAGTATTATATAAAAGTGTTAATTTTTTAAAAAATCTAAATGGAGATACAGTGTCCTCTGAAAGTATTGGAATGACAAGGCCAATTCTTTTGTTTTTGCTATACGCTGAAAACATTTGGGTGTCAGGCAACTGAAACGGCAACAGTTGCAGTGAATGCTTTTATTAAAGACTGGCAACCACAAACAATTCCAAAGCGCAATATCATAGCATGAATCCAGAATTACAAAGGGTCAGGCGATGTACAAACAAGCATTCAGAGGATGACACTTTGATCAGGAACCGAGAAAACAAATGAGGGTCAAAACCAGAATGAGCAAACGTGAAATCAAGGCTTGGTACACCAGATCCATGAACAGAGCTGAACCAATACTTTGCAAAGTGTCTGTGTCATAAGCGTGGTTATGTAGTGTGGTGGTGATTGAGTCCAGGTATGTGCAGTCAGTAACTGGGTGAACTTGAGCATGTGAACTGGGAGTTGGAGTCCGTGGTAGCCATGTTTGTAGCTGAAGGTGCACTATGGGAAATGGAGCCATACACCGAATTTGGCATTGACATGACATTGGGTTTGAGATCAAAAGATGAACATGAGACAATAGATCAGAAATTCAGCTTCCATTCCCTGATATGTACTATGTGTATTAAACAACATAGAACATGGCACCTTTTGTTTGAACCCACCCATTTTTCGAGTGATCAGAAATATTGAAACATGTGACTGACAGGTATTTCTTGTTGCCCAGGTGTGCCCTGTTAGATTGATTGTTTAAAGAAAGAGTGGCTCTGAATGTCTACTCTTGGTTTGAGGCCTGAGTTTCACCTTTGAAGACTGCATTTCTTGTTAAAATGGATGAACCAACATGAAGACATGAGAGCTGGTTATGAGAGAAAGGCAAGCCATTTTGAAGCTGAGAAAAGAGGTAAAATCAGTCAGTGCCATTGCACAAGCATTGGGCATAGCCAACACAATTTATTTGGGGAAAAAAAGAAACCACTGGTGCACTAACAACCAGACAAAGAAAACAGCAGCTGTTGGTGACAAACATTGTGAGAGCTGTGAAGAAAATGCCAAACAATAGTCATTGAAATCACTAACAACCTCCACAAGGTAGGGGTGAAGGTATCACAATCCACCTTTTGAAGAAGACTTCAAGAGTAGAAATATAGAAGTCATACCACTAGATGCAAACCACTCATCAGCAGTAAGAATCAGAAGGCCAGATTGGAATTCACAAAGAAATACAGAGATGAGCCGCAAAAGCTGTGGAACCAAGATTAACCTCTGCCAAAGTGTGGAGAAAGGAAGGATCTGCTCATGATCCAAAACATACATGCTCTTCTGTCAAGCACAATAGAGGTAGTATCATGGCTTGGTCTTGCATGGCTGCTTTTTGAATGGGCTTTCTAATATTTATTGACAATGTAACTAATGATGTTAGCAGCAGAATGAGTGCAGAAGTCTACAGAAACATTCTGTCTGCCAGTTTACAGAGAAATGCATCTAATCGGGAGGAACTTCATCATGCAGCAAGAGAAAGAGCCAAAAAACACTTCCAACACAAGAGGACTTCATCAGTGGAAAAAAGTATAAGGCTTTACACTGGCCAAGTCAATCACCAGACCTTAACCCAACTGAGCATGCACTCCACCTCCTGAAGAGGAAACTGAAGGGAGAGACCCCAAAACAAAGAACAACTGAAAGAAGCTGAGGTACAGGCCTGGAAAAGTGTCACAAAAGAAGAATACAACAGTTTGGTGACATCAGTGAGTCACCAACGTGATGCAGTTACTGCAAGCAGATATTAAGTTTTTTTTTTAAATTATTTTTTATTTTTTTAATAAACATAAATACAGTCTATCTGTTTCAATACTTTTGCTCACCTAAAAAAGTGGGTGGTCTGACACCAAAGGTGCCATGTTCTAAGTGTTCTAACACATCTCATGTTCATCTTTTGATCTCAAACGCAAATGTCTTCAGTGTATAAATAATAGACAAATAATAGAATTGACCTTGCTGTTGAGGGGACTGTATATAGATGTGTTCATTACATGTGAGAAAGAAAGAAAGAGAGAGAGAGAGATATGTTGCAACAAATTCTAATATAGGCTAATCAAAATGTATTAGAAACACACACACAATCTGCAAAAAAATAAAAATAAAAAAATAAAACACAGAGCCCAAGGACATTTAATGACACAGTGTACATAAGTTAGCAAACTTAATTTGGCAGATATAATGCAAATCAGTTCTTGGTTGTTAATAATTCATAATGCAATATGGCACATCCATTAAATAGGTTACACCCTGTCTGCATTGTAAGCCTCTGCACCAAATCTCTGCACTGGCTCTCTTCCTTCGACAACAGTATATACAAAAAAATTAACATTTTCATTTTGGTCAGAATCGAAGATATAGAATAGGAGAGACAGTGGCCCTTATTCACCGAATCTTTGGTAGATCTTTACGATCAAACGTATGTCTGGCTGGAGTGTGTATAAATCTGAGCCAAACATTTTAACACCCTGAAGAATGCTTGATTTTCTGTTCAACAATTAAAATCAATTACAGCAATTATAATTATAGCAGCCTTTATAGTAAAGCAGTAAAACTAATTACATTTAAAATAGCAAATAACATTATCATAATTGCTAATGCAGTGTTAGCATGCAATTTTTAAATGTGAAGCAGAAGTGAATCTTTTATTAGTTAATTAGTACTTCAGTTGAGTAATATTCACATTTGTATACCGGAGGCACCACATGGTGCTGGATCAGGAGCTTTGGTAGGGAAAGCACAAGCTCGGGTTATTTAAAAATGCTTGGATTTTAGCACACATTTTCTGGGGTTATGCCATAATTTCATATCAACAGTAAAAGACACCAGACACAATTTTTCTTTTTTTATTGTTTGATTAATTGTCTTTGAAATAAGGACTTGTGTATTTGACGACATATGTTATGTTTTTTTAAAAACATATTCATTCTAGCACCCCCTCCATAATAACCATTGGTGACTTTCAGATTCAGCATTCCATAGCTCCAGCACCTTGAAGCACCCATTATACAGTATATTAAGGATGAGAAGTTTACTATATTGTAAACCTCAAAGACATTTTTCATAGATTTTTTTACCTTTAAAAACTGGGGCATCAAATGAATGAGGGAACAAAGAAAGAAAGGAATATACAGTTAGGTCCGGAAGTATTTGGACAATGACAGAGTTTTTGTGACACACTGAAGCAGCGTCCTATCAGTTTTGTAGCATTTGGCTGAATGTGAGCAGAGAGTATAGCCCTATACACCTCAGAATTCATCCTGCTACTTCTGTCAGCAGTCACATCATCAATAAACACCAGTGAGCCCGTTCCATTAGCAGCCATACATGCCCATGCCATAACACTGCCTCCACCATGTTTGGCACATGATGTGGTATACTTTGGATCATGAGCTGTTCCTTTCTTTCACCATACTTTTCTCTTCCCATCATTCTGGTTCAAGTTAATCTTGGTCTCCTCAGTCCAAAGAATCTTCTTCCAGAACATGGATATTTCTAGATGTTTTCTGGCAAAGTCTAATCAGGCTTTCCTGTTCTTGAATGTTACCAGTGGTTTGCACCTTGCTGTAAACCCTCTGTATTTACATTCATGAAGGCGTCTCTTGATTGTGGAACCTCTTAAAATGAAGCTGAAAGTCTTCACTTTTATCATATCTTGATTGTTTTATTTCAAATCCATTGTGGTGGTGTATAAAGGCAAAATCACAAAAACACTGTTATTGTCCAAATACTTCCAGACCTGACTCTATATGATACAATTAATTTCACTAAAAACAAAGGATGGCAAAAATAAACCCCTTGGACTGTTCTTTCCTCCATTAAAATTGTATTCAAATTATTATTCTCAGATATTCATTTCAACCTGTAATACCTCTAGCCTGCTAATTTTTTTTCCTTTTCCCTAAATGTTTTCCTATATATTGGCTCAGTGTTGCAAAACTGGGGCATGTTTAATGTAAATTAAATGAGGGTGAATTTCGGCATACCATATGCATATTATCTGTAAATAAGGAACGAGTGGGCGGGAGCTTGTTTCCACGCAGCTGAGGCTGATTCATTAGTTGCAATAAAAATCACTGCTTGTTTTGATGTTGTACAAAAATCGAATAAAACTCATTCGTACACCATTCCATGCACTCAATTTTACTCAACTTTGATGAATAGGGGCCAGTTTCTTCTAATGTCACATGCTTTACTTCTAGTATGGCTTGAAAACACTAATGTTGCAGGAAGAACAATGCAGATTGTGGCTCTAAAAGAACATGTTCCAAAAATAAAAATAAATGCACTGCTCATTAGGCAGCCAGCAATGGGTAAAATCAGTCCCTGAAGCTATTATCAGCAGAAGGAAACAACTCAGATGATTTAGACATTGTGTTCACTGTAACTCTGCAATCTGTCATGAAATCTAAACACAAATATCTTAAAAATGAGGACGTTCGCTGTCTAGCACTGTGCAGCCATGCGTCTCTGCATGTACATATTTTATCCAGAGCAGACAGTATGCTTTGATAAACTGAAGCGAGTTTGGTTTCAGCTGACCATAAACAAAGGTGATAATGGGATCTTGCACTGAAAACCGCAATGATGCCTGATCCAATCAATTAGAACAAGTTGTGCTCAGTGCCAGTGTGTTTCCACCTTTATAGCCAAGTTGCTTCACAGGACTCAGGGTTGGACTAAACAGAGTGAATCAAACGGACAGTTATGGACAGATGGTAAACAGAGGATATTCTTTGTTACAAGATGAAATAATATCCATGCATGCAGTCTACTAAATAAGGAACTATGTTGGAAAAACAAATCTATAAATTATAGGGATGTAACCGAATATGAACACATTATCCGGAATGAGCTATATATATATATATATATATATATAATAAGAGGTCGTTTTTTTTTGTTGTTTTTTTTAAAGAAAGCTTGCCAGAAAGGTCCACAGGGCATCTTGTTGAGACTAAAGGTGTGCATCAGGGCTGCAATCCTGAAGGATGCAACAAAAACTTGCATGAGTGGGAGGTTTTTACTTTTTGCACATAAGCGAGTGGTCACATATGAAGCTCAGAGGACAAAGAAAGACCATGTTAATTACCAGATGTGTGGCACTGTGTGCATTTACAGCTTTCATTTATGCATCCTTAGCAACTGTCAGTGTGGTTTAAATAGGGCTATGGATTTGTTTATATTTTTGGAAATATAATCAACTAAATTTTTTTTTAGAAAATATTGTGGCCACATGCAAACAAAAATATGTATGTGAGAGCAGGATTAAACACAGTCCCTAGATGAAACAAACTATTAACTTGAGTGATGTAGTGGAGGTTGAGGAACCGTCAGAGCCAGAATTCACAGACTATGCTGACAGTGCTGACATCACCACTGATTTTTGAGGGTTTATTTTTCATGTGTTTCAGATGCATAGTGGTAAGGGTCATAGTTAATATATATGTATAAAAAAAAACAAAAAAAAAAACACTGTTTTAGGCTATGTTCACTTGGGGTGTAAATCTAAATACAGATACAGATATGAATGTACATTTTCTTAAACCATTACAGGGCAAGCGCATACTTACTAATCTGTATTCTTTCTCTCTTCGCCACCCTCTCACTCTCTCTCTCTCTCTCTCTCTCTCT
>CM040975.1:22322171-22342487 GCA_022985145.1 Pangasius djambal | reverse complement strand
GAGCTGTCCCTCTGATGTACTCGTTCCTAATCCTGTCCAACCTTGTCACTCCCAAAGAGAACCTCAACATCTTCAGCTCTGCTACCTCTAGCTCTGACTCCTGTCTCTTCCTCAGTGACACTGTCTCTAAACCATACAGCATGGCTGGTCTCACCACTGTCTTGTACACCTTCCCCTTGATTCTCGCTGATATTTTTCTGTCACACAGAACTCCAGACACCTTTCTCCACCCATTCCAACCTGCCTGCCTGCTTCTTTACCTCTTTCCCACACTCACCATTACTCTGAACTGCTGACCCCAAGTACTTAAACTCCTGTACCTTCTTCACCTCTTCACCCTGTAATCTTACTGTTCCTCTTCCCTCCCTTTCATTCACACACATGTACTCAGTCTTACTACGACTGACTATCATTCCTCTTCTCTCCAGCGCAAACCTCCACCTCTCCAGGTTTTCCTCCACCTGCTCCCTGCTCTCACTACAGATCACAATGTCATCCGCATACATCATTGTGTAAGGAGACTCTTATCTGAACTCCTCCGACAACTGGTCCATCACCATAGCAAACAGGAAGGGGCTCAGAGCCGATCCCTGATGCAGTCCCACCTCCACTTTGAACTCCTCTGTCTGACCTACGGCACACCTCACCACTGTCCTTCTCCTCTCATACATGTCCTGCACCACTCTGACATACTTCTCTGCTACTCCTGACTTCCTCATACAGTACCACAGCTCTTTTCTTGGCACCCTGTCATACGCTTTCTCCAAGTCTACAAACACACCTAAATTATTGATTTTAAATTGAAAAAAAAATGTAAAAATTCAATGTAGATGCTTGCTTAACTGAAAACATGAATTTTAAAATGTGAATCACACTGAACTTTTAATTTAAAGGAGGTTAATAAATCCAGTAGCTTTTAATAATCAAATCTTAATCTCTTTTTTTCCCTTCCATCAAACATTCAAAGTACGTGTGTTGTTTCTAAGAGATTCTAAGCTCAGAGCAAAAGTGAAAATATCAAGGCATCAACAGCAGGTGGGGAAACCCATAAAATCATACCATATAACACAACCTTCATTCCAAATGTCTAGATGAATTTATGAGGAAGCATTTGTCCTCCACGCCTTGTTAACAGGCAGAGCGCCTGGTGAGTGTTTGGGGAGATATAAAGCAGGGCAGAAAGATGAATGCTGTAATGGAGGATTAGGACGCAACACCTGAGCTCTTCAGCACTGTTTACCATGCGGTCACCTTCATCTCATCGCCCCCTGTCCTCTCCTCCTCTGCTATTCAGACTGATTCCTCTATGTCTATAGCAGTGCATACGCAGTTGCTTGGTGCTGCAGGCCTACATTCAACCTCAGCACTCTGTAAACCATGATCCCTTCTCTCACATCTCTTACAGCTCCCACCGAGATATTGGATATTTACAAGCTCCTTCAGTTAGAGTATAGTTTCCAAATGCACTCTGTTCTGTTAGACCAGATACAGGTGTTTATGTGTAGATAAGTGTGTGGACAGGTCACACCTGCTTAATGAGAACAAAAAAAGTTGCACTTTTCTGTTTATGCAGTTTAGCTTTGACACTCAGTTATGAATCACTTGTTTTTAAGAAGCATTTCTTCATTTATATTTTCTGGCATGTCAGACTTAACACCCATTTTTGGTACATAACCCTAATCGGCACTAGTTAACATAGATTATTCAACACTGATTATTTTAGTGCAAATTATGAACAGGTCTTTTCTTTTGCTTATGTTATTCCAAATCTGAATTGGTTCATGGTCTGTTGGCTTTTCATTGCCTATACATTTTTTAATTTTTGTAAACCGGACTGTAATTTACAATTTAGTGCCATGGAGCAACTATAAACTTGTACAAGCTCTAAGCTAATATATCCAGCTCCAACATACTAAGCTCAGACAATATGCATGTAAAAAATAATGAGGTAACACAATAATATTTTTACCATCTCATTATAAGGCTGGTCAATATGCACAATACTGTTGGGAGATTGCGAGTTAACCTAGAAGATGCCATAGCAATCCATGGCAAGGAGTCTTGAGAACAAAATTGGCTGTGACCTTCCATTGGGAGGGATGGCATTACTGTCTCTCCCCTGTCAATCAAAGTGACACTAGCCAATCACAGGCATCTGTGAACTCATGTATGCAGATCGCACATGGTTGTCCCGCCCTCTCTGGCTGGTAGCTGTCGTGTGATAGGGGCGAGTTAGTTAGTGGGTGGGAATTGGCAAGACAAAACTGGGGAGAAAATTAGGAAAAATGACTTGGGGAAATTTATGGGTAGTCAGAAATGGGTTATGTACCTGTTTAAGTCAATTTTCTGGCTGCCCCATTCACCAGATTTTTCTTGAATAAAAGCATCTAATATGGGGTTTCTCAATAGCGGCTAGACAACCATCTTTAAACACAAGCCCTAGCCTTTAAGCCCCCCAAAAATTCCATGCAATTGTCTGAAGGTCTGAATACTAATGTGTGCAATTTCATCATTATACACTGAGCCAGGCTCTGTGTATTTACACTGCTACACACTGCATTAGAGCTTACAATGTATTAATATAAACTAATGAAGCCATAATTGGTTTACAGTCATTTGGCCACAATTAACTGTTTAATATTAGATTTTTTTTATGGTAATGCTACAATTTATCAATATCCTTCATCAACGCGCATTATTAGCACCCTCACAGAAAACAAATTTACATCATTCAAGATTGTTCAGATTGCTTGTAGAGCACAATAAAAAGTTTGCATAAAAGAAGTTTGCATATAACACCTGTGATATCAGGATATTTTAAAAGCTGTACACCGTATATTGCTGTAAGGATTACCAAACTATATATTGTGCAGACTTACCTGGTTTGGTAAATATGTATTATACTTGGAGAGATATTAGATGTGGTCACGAAGTGGTCACCAATCATCAGGAAAACCTGTATTAAATATTTATACTTATCCATCTATTTACTAACTTAAATTTTGAGCACGTCTGAATGCTTTTATATAATCCATTACAATATTGATGTGCATAGAAGGTAGATAACTTTATACATACCAGAATCCTGAAGTACTGTAACACCCTAACATCAGAATAAGTCATTTTTTGTAAGGTTTTTAGTTTATGTTGGGCTAAATGATAGTAAATTAGCCATCCGGGTTCAATCAGCCTTTTGATGTCATCTGATATCCTAAAGATACATACATCTAATTGAAAACCCTTCCATTCAGCACACAACTAACTGGATCCTATAAATGAATTAAAACAATGCTGTAAAGAAATTTAATAGAACTTCAAATTAATTACAACGTGTCATCTGTTTCTAACACCTTACTTGTGCAAATGCCGAGTTCAACACTGAATGCACCTGAAACCTTTCTGGTGCAGCTGTTTTGTGTGTACTCAAGGGAATGACAATGTGGGTAGAATTACACTGATCAAGTGCAACTTGGAATAATCTCTCTCTCTCTCTCTCTCTCTCTTTCTCTGTGTGTGTGTGTGTGTGTGTGTGTGTGTGTGTGTGTGTGTGTGTGTGTGTTTCGCACACCAGGAAGTGCCCGTGCCACCTAAACTGTTGAAAAAAGTACATTTTGCTATATAAAAACCAATATGAGCAAATAATATTAGTCTTAAGTACTATCAAGTATATATTTACATATTGATGGGGAAAGCGAGTGGTTTAGCTGGGCATTTCTTTAGGATCTAGTTATCTAAAGTTTTTTTTTCTGTCTAATTGGACAGTATTTTGGACAGGCAAGGCTACTGAATAAACTGATTTTTATTCAATATTATGCTTACTACCTACAAATCAAAATTCTTTACAAGAACAGAGAGGTTTAAAAGAGCAATTCCTTCTTTGATTTAGTCGATAAGAGTGCACAATCACAAGAGGAGGATGTGCTTCACAGCAGGGGATGCAAAGGAAAATAGGAAATAGGGAAATACCAGGAACATCACTCACTTTCCAGAAGACTTGACATAATGGGCCTTTAATGACAAGTGGCAATAAGGAAGATATTTAACCTCTTAAACTCCTACCAGTGGGTCTAGACCTATGTTCCACTCTCTTACTGTACATACTTTTCCTATTAGTTTTCTCAGTAGTTATAAATAATGTATATTTTAAGATGAATAAATGAAGAATAAGTTAAGAGTTTAGGTTTTTAAGCCAACAAGGGATTTAAAGTTTGTCTGTTTGACATATAATTTTACATAGCAAAATCTAGCAGAAATGTTGCAGTCAGATGAGAGAATAAATATAACTTTTTTAACCATAATGCCAGAAGTTATATTTGGTGCAGACCTTTCACTGGGCGTCTCTCACCCAACACCATCCCTACAGTGAAGCAGGATAGTAATAGCATCTCTACAGCTTCTCAGCAGCAGGGACTCAGAGGCTTGCTGGACTGAAGAGCAAATGGCCATAAGCCAATATTACAGTGAAAGATGTTTAAGAGCTGTGATCTGAATCTCATTGAGAGTATGTAGAAAATGAATGTTTGCCAGGTAGAGCAAATATGTCAACGAAAGAATATCTAAGATTTGTATATTTACTGCATATCCAACAAGACTTGAAATTATGCTTTGACCAAGTTTTGTGGGCTTTTCTATTAAAAGTTTTAAGCATTACATTTTGAACATTGTGTATAAAAAACCCTCATGCTTCATATTTTACAAGCACTGACACCAAATTTGAATGTTGTTCCAAACTACAATATATCAACAAAATTAGATCAATCAGACCCTTACTGCAGGCTAATATAATACATAAGGGATTGCACCAGACCTGGAAAAAAAAACATACTAAAATGTTAAGCTCTTTGGTAAATTATTGTATATAAGTATGTTTGATGCAAAGACATTGCACATCTACCAATCCCTCATCCCAGCTGTAAAGCATGTTGGAGGGAGGATAATGTTTCAGCTAATTCAGCAGAAAAACATCAGAAGAATGTCATCTGAAGCAGAATGTTTAATCAGCAGATCCTGAGATTATAGCTGAACAGAGGTTTAAACGGAGTGATTGGCCAACGATGGTTTAAAATATTTGGTTAATAAAAATATGGCTCTGCAAAATGTGGTGTTATATATATATATATATATCTATATATATATTTTTTTCAGATAACCTTTAAGAATGCCTTTGACAAAAGGACAAAAGAAGAATGTATTGAGATCATTCTCATGGCTGGATCGGGAAGCTGTCACAAGGTTGTGATGGACTTTAACAGGAAACATGGCAAGCACATCACACACGACACTGTTAACAAACTTATTAACAAATTTAAAAAGACTGGAAGTATTGCGGACCAAGCAAAAAGTGGACGTCCACGAACATCCACTGTTGAAGGCACAACCGACAGATAACAAAATTCAACAGCTGTTAAAGCTAAAGGGCCATATTCACAGTTCAATTTAGGGATCATAGTGTAGACTGAGTAATATTTTTCACATTGGTATTCAGACCTCATATGCGTAGCTACTGACATATTACAACTATTTACAGAGTTGCATGAGAACAGTATGGCGAGGCAAAATCATGCTGAAATTAAATGCATGAAAATAACTTGGGTATAAACGCTCTCAAAACAACTATGTAATGCCATTCGACGCCAAATTTTATTTTATCTTTTATTCATGCTTGCCATCTTCTCATTCATATGTCATTATAATTAGGGGGGCAAGCACCGAAGGTGTGTTCTTGTTCTTCTTCTCCTTCTGGATAATGTGTCATGACAGCCCATAGAACCTTCTGGTAAAAATTTGTGAAATTTGGCACACTGATTGGGGAGGGTCTAAGGAACATTCTGACCAAATTTAGGCCAAGTGCTGCCAACACTCTGGCGCCACCATTGGGTCATTGGTCATAACTTTTCAATCTTGTGTCCAAAATTTAAAAGCCATCCCTGGATTCCCTGGGTCGAGACAAGTTCAACGCACCCTAATTATTATCAGCCTAATTAGTTTTTCCGCTACTCCTCTGCCCAATCATCACCACATTTGGCATCCATCATCTTCAGAGTAAGCCTCACAAAAGTTATCAAAAGAATTTTGATTATTCCAAGTGATTTGTCCATAAAGTGCCAACGAATCTGACAGCGAAGCCGCTAAACAGGAAGTGAGGCATCTTCATGACCTGACAGCATCACATACTGGTCAAAAGTAACAATAACATGCTAACAAATGCTTACATCTAAATGCGATTTTTGCTACTCCTCCTCCCCACATCATCTTGAAACCAGTCTGAACAAAAGTTATCAAAGAATATTGATATTCAAATGGTTCTCCTGTAATTCCCTGGCAAATGCAAAAAACAGGACGTGACAGTGTATCTCAGCAGTGCATCTACATATCATCACAAAACTCAAAAGGTATCTTCAGGACCACAGCCTCAATGTACCCAAGACTTTTCATGACTGTGCCACCTTGTGGTCAAGAACTATTTTTTTTCCTTATATCATTTGAAGGGTTTGTGCTAAATTCACAGTTCTTTTTTCATATAATTGGATTTTATCAAAAAACTGTTTTTTGCTGCTCCACCTACAAATTATATCCAATCAACACCAAATTTGGCATGCATCATTTTCAGACCAACCTGGACAAAACTTATCAAAAGAATGTTGATATTCCTAACGGATTGCCCGTAATGTTCCAACAAAACTGACGGCAAAGCCGCCAAACAGGAAGTGAGGCTGTATCTCAGGAATAACCTTGCACACTGATACAAATCTTGTTAGGTATCTTCAGGACCATACCCTGAGGCTATACAACAAATTTTGTGACAGCAACACTTACTGGTCAAAAGTTACAATAACATGCTGAAAATGCTTCCATCTAACTGCCATTTTTGCTACTCCTCCTCCAAATTTGAGACATGTCTAATGAGAAAAGACATAAATACCTTAGATGTTTTTAAATTGCAAGAAGAAAAAAAAAATTTAGGTCAGAGAAGTAGCAATTACGACCAAAGGTCAAAGTAGCAACAGACAACTCCGCAGGTCACAGTAGTGGCAGCTGCAGCAGCAAAACATACACATCATGAGTGAAACTACAAATCACTCTTGAATCCCTTTGCCTAAAGTTATGGCTCTGCTTTCCTGTGATTGCTTAGGCAACAACTGTAGCGCATCTGTGAATGTGCGGCTCACCAAGTTTGGGTGCTTGGCCCCAAAAAATGCTGCTTGCAGCTTTAATTATTAATTACCTTTGTATGAAAATAATTAAAATTTTCATTTTAAATTGTCTCATATCATATTACATTTGACAGCAATGAAAATAACTCACTTCTTTAGCCCACTTTTTTTTTCATGCTTAATAGCAAGTGTATAAAAGAGGTGCTCTAGACGCCTATACTCAAGAAATATTTGGCAAACTCGCAGGAGTGAACCACACGCAGACGACTTTTAAATAGATAGCCCACAAAACTGACTTAAGCTTGTGTGTAACCTGACTCTGAATATGACTAACTTTCCCTGCAGAAATATTGACAGAATCTTTGTATTTAAGTTGCTTTCTTAAGTCGCAGACACTGGACACAGCCCACTGTGTGTAAGTAGAAAAAAATGAAGAGAAAAAAAAAACTTTCTGAGTTGCTGTAAATCACCTAGGGCATCCTATAATAGTGATTCACAGTAATTCACAGGGCTGTCAGGCTCAAATTAGTGGGAAATTTCATTCAAATTTCATTCAGATTTCGTCATTGGCCAGCTTAGATATGTCCTACATCACTGTGCCTGAAAGAAGTATGGCCAAAGAACCACCCCCAAATTTCAGTATGACTTAAGGCAGAGATGCAATCATCATACCAGAGAAGACTTTCCCGTACAGCACGGTTTGTGACTCTCTGCCTCAAGAAACACAGAGCCCAGCAGATAACTCAAGTGTGCTTGAAGCCTTATGTTTTTGTTAGATATTTAACCAGCTAGCATTAGTGCTCTAGCTAGAAGACAAGATCTTATTAAAGGAGATTCATCTAGTACTCAGTAACTGTGACAGACACACTGATTTGATGTTTTTAATCCATGCAGTGTAGAATGACACAGCGCAACCCATGTTACAAAATGTTCTTATGCGAATAACTTACAATACCATGTTTCTAATAGAATGGGCAGCAAAATTCCCAAATATTACATCTAGCATCTTTAATATTCCTTTAAAAAAACACCTGACCCACCTGTGATTTTACCACATTCAGTAGCCTTGCATACCATGTAGGGGTGTCACCATATGGCATATCATATCATATCATATGTCATATCATATCATTCAATATGAGGCTCTCAATTTTATACATCTGCATACCTAACAATCCATTCAACACACTGCACGATATGATATCATAGGCTATTCATCTTTATCTTGACTCAGGTGAGGCTACAGGTATTTTTTTTCAAGAGCTAATACTACCTCTAGTATGGTACATATACCTAGCCAGCACTAATACCATTGCACCTGTGCCAACATCACATAGATGAAGACACGTGCACTGTCTCAGTCTGCTGCTGCTTTACGACAGCATTCCCTGACTAATTCAATCCGAGTTAAAGAAAAGAAAAAATTGCATTTCTGAACTGTCACGGCTATAGTAGTTTCAGGTTATTTTGTGAGATGTTGCTCTGAGCTAATGTTTAATGGGCCATGTTTCATTTCGTTACATTCTAATGCACAGAATTTGCTGCTAAGAGTGTGAATGAATCAGGCAAGCACTGTATCATTATTAAGTTTCAGTTATTGTACTTTTATAATGTTGAATGTTTTAATCAACTGAAAATGGAAACTTAAGGCACACATTTTGGCAACGCTTATTTTTGCTTTATGAAAAATGTATAGTATCGGGACACCACCGATACATCATATCAAATCTGATACTTCTGTCACATCTGGTCATGCACATTCATTAACAGTGTGTGTGAAACAGTGGTAGATATCTGGTGAATATCTGCTTGCAGAGCTTACATGTATACTGTGAAAATAAACAGAGCAATGCTGACTACTTGTGTGCCTGAAATGTAACCTCAGTACCAGATGGCGTGTGTTCTACACGGATGTCTTGGTTACCATGTCTGGAAAAATCATGTGTGTGTGTGTGTATACAGTGGGTTTTTCTATCTTGGTGGGGACCCAAATGTCCACACAACGATAGGAATAGCTGAGAGTTTTGACCTTGTGTGGACATTTGGCTAGTTGTAAAAGCTCATACAAAAAATAAATAAATAAATACTAAAAGAGCCAAACAGTTTACTTTTAGTTACTGGGGTTAAGGTTAGATTTTGGTATAGGCATAGCATTAATTAGTTGCATTAATATGTCACATCTGCAGGATGGAAAGGATGGTAAGACAAACGTGTGTGTGAGTGTGTGTATGTGTGTGTCTCAATTCATTTAAGGCAGAGAAATCTCATTCTGGGAAAAGCTCAATCCCTGTAGGCCCCGTGGTCTGTGGAAGAGTTAATTATCAGAGCTGCTTGGCTAAGTGGTGTATATGCAAGTGTGTTCCTGTGTGTATGTGTGAAAAAGGAAGTCATAACTCATATCTCGCTCTTTAACTGACCTCTGCTACGTAAAGTCACAAAAAAAAAGCTGAGTCATCATAAATAGCTGTGTTTATTTCTCTGCTTTGGTGCTTAAAAATTAGTAGATAAGCTTTTTCTGGAAAACCTGGCAAAGAAACAGATGTCGACATTAAAAGCATTGATCTCTATTTCACAGACTGGGAACTAAAGAGAGACACTGAACAAAATAAACAGAGAGGGAGAGACATGGCGAGAAAACAAGAGAGATTAAATTGAAACATGCATGTGTCATTAAGTGTATGTCATAGGGAACTCTAGATTAAGGGCTCTTAAATTCTGTTCAGCCAGGGATCCTTTTAAATGTAACGCAAATGCCATGGACCTCCTTTGCATATAATCCAACTGTGCAAATATTAGGCTCATTGTTTAAATATGTATTTATTTTTCTTTTTCATATTTATTTGAGCCATAGTGCTTTTTTATTCTGAATCACTGTAAGACTTCAATGATCAATTTAATACATTTGAAAATTATGGGTTGTGTTTTCCACCACTGTAACAAGGTATAAAAAAAAGTCATGTACCCTTTGCTTTGACTTTGCTTCATGTCACCAGACCCCATGTGGAGAACCACTGCTCTTGATGCAATGAGATTTCATGATCATTTTTTCCCCCTTTTCACTCACTGTGTACATTAACAGATCATTAGAAATCATCTGGGTCTTGTGACTCTTCAGCTCAATATCTGTCTGTCATATTCTGTTAATACAACAACAACACTGTTATGGTACCAGTTCATCTGATAGCAATCAAATTAGAAATGTCAACCACAGGGCATGTACATGAGGATAAGACTGTATCAAAAATAGCAATGGCAGGCACACAATTAATCTTTTATGAGAATAACCGTCAGTTGTCAGTACAAGTGTTTTTTGGCATTTTAAACCAAAATACAAACCCTTTTCTCACATTTAAGACACAGAACCAAGTCTGGAATTATGACAGCATTGTATGTGAGCTGGGGACATTTCCTATCCCCTATGTGCATAATAATTTACCTACGATTTCTTCAGAAAAAGGTTTGGTCATGTCCAGGACGTCAGGTTAGAACCTGCTAACAACCATGATCCTGGAGCTCTGAGCGTTTCCTTGTCGACCCAGCCCTTCTATAGAAGCCATTGATCAGAGTACAGTGTTGTGCACTGCAGTGGAGCTGCTATACTCTGACAGGAGGAATATCGGGGAGACTCGGGGCACAGACCGTGTCATCTCAACCAGGGATGACAAGAAGACTAAATACTGAAATGCCACTAGAACTTGGCACCCACAGAGTTCTTTGCACATATGGAGAACTGTCACTGTCACCTGAGGTACAACGTGAATCACATTTGATTGCTCAACAGCTCCTGCTGATTGAAGTTTGCCCCAGAAGAAAAGAGCTGAGCTCAGCCCAAGCTCTCATCCCCAGGCTTATTATAATGCTTGGGCTGATTAAAGGATTTTCCCCCCTTTTCATTCACTATGTACATTATGTACACTGTGTAAAAAAAAAAAATCTGTGGGAAGAGGGCCTGGTGATTGGACTCTTCAGATCAGTATCACGGAGCTGCTGACTAAAGCATGATTAAGTTGCACATTCCACAATGAGAGAAACTGACAAAACATGATGTGAAAAAATGTGAAAGAAAACAACAAATTCTACAGCAGTGGTGTGAAAATGTCTGAGTGTTAACTAAGAACCGTCACCATGTCAAGGGTTATTCCAAATGTCAAGAATTAAAATACAAATAGATGAAAAATCTGGTAATAGGTGAGTGCAAAGAAGTCCAGTGGGCCTTCATTTTAACTCTTAACTACAGATGTACTTGCCCTCCGCAGGCCACATCCATAACCTTATAACCTACTGTTACACTAACTAGCCTACTAACGTCGCATAAACACCCTCAGCAGACATTTTAAACACTGTATAATACATAGCTGCAGTGAGTTTGCAAGGTAGTAGTGTGCTTGGGCATCTTATGTTAAAATTCTTTAAATATTTAGATTCCTTAATGTGGACTAAGGCGGCCTTGACGGGCTAACATGTGCCTACTTGGGTCACGTGACGCACCTAAAGCGCACGGTCCAAGCTGACGTCATGATGAAGGGATGAAGGGATGTATGCAGAGCGCTTGTGGGCCGCTCTGTGTTCGCGGGAAGCGGCTGCTGGACTGGAGCGGCTTTTGTACGCTGTTCGAGCCGCAGTGCGTTCTTTACTGTCAGAGAGTACCGCACGCTGAAAAAAAAAAAAAGAAACAAAAACACAAAAAAAAAAAGAAACACGCGCACGCGGTATTATGCGTTCCAGCGCTCTGAGCACAGCATGGAGCTAAAATCTACTCTCCTTCCGTGACCACACTGGCTAATGAACTAAACAGCCTGAGAAAGGCACGAAAACAAACTAGTAATGGAGGTGCATTAGTGGCGCTGGATGTGGACGTGGATTGTGGGTGCATGGTTTTAAAGGGCTCTTTGACACGCAGATTCACGTGCAGGCGATTTTACACACACACATTTTGCCCATTCATTTTTCAGTCAGCGCATTTTTGCAGAGTGCACACTGTGAGTGACAGTCTGCAAGCTTGCAGTTTGCATGTGATGGAAATACTGCACGGTGCGTTTCTACACGCATGCGAAAGAAAAAAAGTATGTCAAGAACCACATCCCGCTCATCCCCAAACGACTGCAATTAGCAGAGTATAGGCGAAAACAGCGATCTTACCCCCTTTCGTAGAATGTCGCTCTCTGAAACAGGGAAGACTGAGAGATAGAAGGAGACTGACGGCTCGAGAGAATAAATAACGGAAGATTATGCGCGAGATGATCCGACAAAGGCGGTCACTAATGATGGAGTAAGTTTACTCGCATTAGAATTAGACAGCGGTGTGGAGGAGACACTGAGCGCGCGCGCGGCCTGGCGTCACTGGAACACAGTTTTTTTTTTCCCACGCGCAAGCAGCTAACGCGTACGTGTTCGTGCGTGTGTGTGTGTGTGTGTGTGTGTCCTCAACGCGACTGCGTACACCCCGCCCGCAGAGAGAGAGAGAGAGAGAGAGAGAGAGAGAGAGAGAGAGACGTAAGCAACTTGTCGCATCACAACCCTTAAACGATGAGAAAAGACACTGGCGCATGCGCACGTGCAACTGCCTCTTGTTCCTTCACTTTTCCTGAATCTGATGCTCAGTGACACACTCACATGCGTATTTACAACTCAGTACTCAGTGATCTGTTAGAATGGACGACGTGTGTGTTGTGTGTGTGTGTGTGGTGAGTGTGAATGTTTTGAATATCAGAATGATCATCCTCAGTGGCCCTATTTGAAGTGATCACCAAATTAAGGTGGACAAGCTTTCTCTTTCCTTACAATGGCGATGGTGTGTCAGGAAGTCAAATTCTGCAGAGAAACACAGTGAGAGAGAGAGAGAGAGAGAGAGAGAGAGAGAGAGCGAGAGCTGGGGGGTTGGGGGGAGGGGGTTAATGCGACAGATGTCTCAAGAATGCCTTAGCAGATCTAGCAGTTTCCCTGTATTGCTAAGTTAGGCTATTTGAAGTGTTCTTTTTGTCAAAAGCAAAAGGATGTTATGTGCCCAGACTGAAGGAGGGGTGAAAGGAGAAAGAGGAGAGGAGGAAGGTGAGGTTAAGTAGCAATGATGTCACCCTGCCATCATTTTCAAGGAGAGAAAGCTTGGGATTTGCTCCCACTGCTCATTATACACACTGTCAAATAGTTAAAGTCACATATGAGGAGACTGCAGCATGTTAGGCAATGAACTATGACCTTCATAGAGTCTCTCTCTCTCTCTGTCACACACACACACACACACACACACACACACACACACACACAGGGAAAAGAGCGTTAAGAGCAGGGATTGGCTAATGCAGGGTGACAGCTCTTTCATGCAGTAATGGTGGTGGTGAATAGAGAGCTCCACTCAACCTTTTACACACACACACACACACACACACACACACACACACACACACACACACACTTTGATCAATTGACCTGCTTGGTGGCCTTGGGCAATAGTAGACTGCAGCTCAGAACTAGAGTAGAGAAACAACATTTTGATGTTTTAATGTAACAGCCCCAGTGTATAAGAAGTACACATAGTCACAAACACAGACACCCCTCCCCAACACCACACTACTCTCTCTCTCTCTCTCTCTCTCTCCCTCTTTCTCTCTCTCTCTCTCTGTCTCTCACTCTCTCTCTCTCACTTTCTCTCTCTCAGGTCATAGCGCAGTGCTGTGCATTGTAATAAAGGACTGCAGTAGTTCAACCCATCCTCAACACTGCACTATACGCTGCAGCAGGCACTGCATCAGATGTGCACACACATACACACACACAACACACACACACACACACACACACACACAAAGATAAATGAGTTTGCTCTGCTTAATTAGAAACCACATGATGGTTTCTTCATGTGTGAGGAAAAAGGTCTCTCTCTCTCTTTTTCTCTTTCTCTCTTGCTGTCTGTCTTTCTGCACAGCTCCTGCTCTCATGATGTCATCGTGCCAGCATCAGGTGCAAATATATTCACATTTGCGAGAGGAAATATGACGCTTACATGCACACCCCATATGCTGTTTAATCCTAGCCAGTTCCAGGGAAAATAAATGATCCATGCAGCTACTGTTTTGACTCACACAGTTAATATCAATTTTATGCTCTGACATATCACTAAATTGTAAACACTGTTTGGATCTAACACGGTTCTCTCGAGCACTTTCTGATCCGTTAGATATAGTGGACTGGACATGATCAGTGAGGTATGGCGTGTGTGTGTGTGTGTGTGTGTGTGTGTGTGTGTGTGTTTATACAATGCTGTGTTACAGGACAATGGACAGCGCCAGTCAAAGCTTGAGAACTGCAGTAGAGAATACAGTCGCCAGAGGGCGGTACATACATCAGTACGACTTCTGTATCCTGTGTGTGTGAGTAATATGAACGACATACCGTAACATCAAAACAAATTTTCAGTTTTTATACCAGAAGAATATTTATGCCAAAACAAACTCCAGTACCTGCTTCATACTTAAATTACCAATTGACTAAGTGTCGCATAAAATGAGCTTCCTGTTGCTATAAGACAGAAGGTATCCAGTTGAAGTAATGGACCAAGTAATTAAAAAATCCTTTAAATGTTCCCGTTTTATTCATTGATCCTTTTGGTCCATCTGTCATTCCAATTCGTCTCCAATCCATTTAACGAATCAGACGCATGTAATTTTCTGCATATCTTGTTCTGCTACTTCCTGCTTCCTTCTGTCTCTTCTCTGTAAGTCAGAGTTATCAGCTCACCAACAAGAGTTGACTCTTTTGGCTAAAAAAAAAAAGAATAGCTGCTTCCCAGTTTATGTTTAACAGCTGATGACTATTTTCAGATGCAAACAATCGAATTTTACTCTACCTTCAGACAAACCAAATAGCACTGTGTTCTGTTATAAAATCTGTGTAAATAATTGTAAAAGCAGCAGTTTGCTACATATGTGCATTGCCAAACAGTCCACATTAAACATTTCTGCATTTATATTATTGTACCGATGATGTCATTGCTTAACTTGCATTAAAGGTAATAGAGTTAGTAAAGTTAGAAAAGATGTTCACCTCCCCAATAGACAGTGTATTACATACATCAGGTTATAACATGCATATAACAAGCAACGTCATAGTCTGCTTCAATCACAACCCTCAACAAGATCACTAAAAATGACTCAATTTTATCTGCCATATAAATCATATGTTGATGAGCTTTTGTTGCATTTGATCAGGGTTGCATCATATGTGATTAAGAGAAATCATGAACACACAGGGGTGGAAATACTTGAGTTACTGTACATTTCAAAGTAGGAACCTTTTGACTTTCACTTGAGTACAATTTTGTTGGATACTTCAACTTTTAATTGAGTAAGATTTTGCTTCAGTATAATTTCTCAGTACTTTTTCCACCCCTGTGAACACAGAACAGTGTAACTCTCAGTATTCCTACAGTGAAAACATCACTTTGGGTCACAGCAGGATATATTGCGGCTCTTCAGATATGCGAGTCAGCTCACAACATTCACATCAAAGGGCTTGCTTAAAGATTTGACTGGCTTGTGAATGACACATCACTGCTTAAAGCCATTTAAAGCCACAGAGCAGTGTTTACTGTTACCGTGATGAGGATGTGCTCATATTTACAGTGTTGAGGAAAAAAAATAACATGGCTATAATTAAGGCACAATTTTGGTGAACAAATGAAGACCTTTCAATGCTTATTTGATGCAAAAAAAAAAAAAAGAAGTAAATGCTTTGCAGGCAATCAACTGGGATCAACATGTCTCAGCAGTTTCAGTGTTCTTCTGAAACACAAACAATTATGAAATGGTTAAGCTTTTATTAATGGCAATTGCAATCTGCATCACAGCTGAGATGCTTTCAGCATAAGACAACATTGGCTACAACATGGAACCAGCATTTACATTTTTTACTCTGTCTCTCTACAATTTTTTTTTTTTTTTTTTTTGCAGACTAGATATATGATTTAGGACTGGGATCCCATGGCGTACAGGAAGAAAGACATGCAAGTGGAGGGTTTTTATTTTGATATGGGCACGAGACCATGAATGCTCAGTACTGCTTGATGCATTTACATTGTTCTTGCATTCATCCATAACTGCCTGGTCAAGGTCACAGTAAATTGGGCTACTAGTTTGATTATACTTTGGGAAACAGAACCAACTAAACCCCTTACCGTTTAAATCTGTTTGCAGATACGGATACATATATTTGAAAAACTAAACAGATGCAAATTCAACACTTGATATCAACTCTGGATATTTTATCTCATTGGTCATGAAATAATGAGAAACAGGCCACACCTGGGCATGAAATCTTTTCAGTCCAATTACTTTTGAGCCTGTTAAAATGTAGAGACTATGAAAAAAATGGCTGTAATTCCTAAATGGTTAATGCTATATTTTTTTGTTAAAACACTTGAATTAAAGCTAAAAATCTACAATTCAATCACATCTTGAGTGCTTCATTTCAACTCCAATGTGATAGTGTACAAAGGCAAAATTATGAAAATTGTGTCATTGTCCAAATACTTATGGACCTACTTTATAGAGCTTTGGTAGCTTTCTGAACAGTTTTCCAGTATAACACCAATAACAAGGAATAAACCTTCACTTCTTGCTAACACCATATAAATAAGACAGGTATGTTAATTCTACCATCCTGAGTTGAACGCTTACCTTTACTGTTATAAATGACTTCATCTTCAGCACTAACACAATCAATGTGGAGCAGAAAAGAGATGACAAAAAAGGCTAAAATATAATGTTGCTTTTACACAACTCTCTTTTAGTAGTTATTGGTATTAGTTAATTAGTAAAAAAAAAGATCACTGGCTTACTCAGTTCCTCTGTTGCTTTCTGTTTATTTATCTCTCCGGCTCAAAATGCCTCTTCCTAGTGGAAATCTGCATTAAACCACCACCCCAATATCTAGCAGGCTAAGATATAAACTGTTCAAGTACCATAATAGTTTCAACCTTTTTCAAACAAGGCATAAAGCACTGGTACTGATTAGCCTTCTGTCAGTGTACCCATTGCTATAATGTGTTACTGGTAAAGTAAATAATCAAATTTATTGGGTGGTGAGTATTTTAAAGTATCTGGTGCAAGTGTACATATATGGAAGTAGTACAGCTACGACTATGAGTAACTAATATAGCTGAGTGCAAAAAAAAAATGTATGTAACGTTGGTTCTAAAACAACTGACTAGAGGAGAATGGCTGGAGGATGTTTGTGAAGTAAGGAGGGCTTTTTATAGTCTACATATGTCAGGTTACAGTCACACGTTGATGACTATTTGTACTCGAATAGGAAACAAAATCAAGGGGAAAAAAATCCAATTGTTCTGAAAGGAAACCACCCTGGCGAGCCTCTACTTAGTCACGGAACCATGGTCACATATGGAACCTACCATTTTCTTTGGGTACCTTTTTTTCCTATCTGGTATTTCTCCCATTTAAGGCAAGGTTTTGTTGTACCATCATTACAGAGGCTGCAGAAAATAAGCTTAGCTATTAAATATGGTGGAAAATTCTCTGCCCCACTGAAATCCATAAATGAAAAAGAAGCACAGTTCTGAACCTGTGAAGTTCCAACACAGTGTTTTAAAGTTTATTCAATAATTCGTTTTTACATTAGTTTTATAAATATACATAGCCACAATAAAATATACAGTGGATATGAAAAGTCTGCACACTCCTCTTAAAATTGCAGGGTTTTGTGATATAAGCAATGAAACTAAGATAAATCTTGTCAGATCTTTTTCCACCTTTGATATAGCAACCAAGAAAATTTAAGTGAAAAAGAAACAGAGACCTTTTAAGTGAGAGAAATAAGAAAAAGGAAAAAAAACTCTTACCCCTGTAACCTCTTTGCATAAGTGTGCACACCCCCATCTAATACTTTCTTAAAGCACCTTTTGCATGTATTACAGCACTCTTTTTGGGTAAGAGTCTACCAACCTCTCTTAATTTGGCAATTCTACTCCACGCTTCCTTGCAAAAATGCTCTAGATCTATCAAACTGCAAGGGGCTCTCCTGTGCACAGCCCTCTTCAAGTCATTTCACAGGTTTTCAAGCTAGGATTTAGATCACTCCAAGATTTTGATCTTCTTCTTTTTGGATTTGTGCTTTGGGTCATTATCATGCAGGAAGGTGAACTTTTTCTTCATCTGTAGCTGTCTAACAGAGGCCTGCAGTTTTTGTGCCAAAATAGATATTATAAATAGATAATAGGTATTTGGATAATTCCCTTTATCTTGACTAGAGCCTCAGTCCAAAATAAAGAGAAGCAGCCCCATAGCACGATGCTGCCGCCACCAGGCTTCACTGTGGATAAGCTGTCTTGTTTTTTTGTGCCAAACCTATCTTGTAGGATTATGCCCAAAAGTTATATCCTGTTCTCATCAAACCATAACCATAAACCATAACCATAATTGGCTTGGATATATATTTTTTTTTATGAGAAAAGGCTTCCATCTAACCAACATCCCATACAGCAAACATGAGATGGAGAGATTGTTCTTGCATTCAGGCAGTGACTAGTACTTGCCGGATATTCCTGCATCTCATTTAATGTTGCCATAGATCTCTTGGTGGCCTCCCTGATAAGTTTTCCTCTTGTCCATGGAGGGACATCCTGTTCTTCGTAATGTCACTGTGGTGCCCCATGGACCATGGCTTCAGCAGTCAGATGTAAAAATATCCAACAGCAATTGTTTATGTTTATTTAGGGTTAATCAGAATTACCTCATTGATGACAGATATATGATAATTACATTTGAACATGAGTTTAAATTTGATTGCATGAGCAAAGCCACATGCACCATTATAAAAGGGTGTGCACACTTACAGTATGCAATCAGGTTATTGAAAGTGTGTTCTTTTTCTTATTTTTCCCTAAAATGTTTCTATTTGTTTTTCACTTTAATTTTGTTGGTTGCTATATCATATTAAAGGTGGAAAAGATCTGACAGGATTTATCTTGGACAGGATTATTATTTTTTACATCACAAAAACTTGCAAATTTTAACAGGGGTGTTTTTTATATGCATTTTACAATGGTATAACTGTTTAAAGAAGCAAGGAGTAACTGTACCTATCTATATTTTACTATGGATATGTTATTGGGCAAGTGGAGAAAATACACTCAGTTCATGTTTTGACATTGCTGCAAAATGCCCTGTAAATAATTAAGTCATTATACGTCAGAGCTGTTATCAGAGAAGTTTGAACATATTTTAGTTGTTTTTCTAGCTATTGAAATGATAGCCAGACAACTTAAACCATCATTATAAACATTAAACCATATTATAAATGATGCTGTGGACCTTTTGATTTCTTGCTTCTTTCTTGCTTCTTCTTATTGTTTTTGTATTACTATAGCAATCTTTAGTGTAGGCGTATTATTCAGGTTTTGGGTGCTAACTTCTTTCTTCTTTATAATCTGCTGCAGTTACAGTGTGTTGCATGGATTACCGCTTAGGTTAATCGGACTGAGCTGTTGGATTGACTTACTTTCACTTATTGCTTCGTAACTGTGACAGTCATATTGATGTGCATAATAAGAGTTTTATTGTCATAATATTTAATATATTACTGAGTAAATAATGATAATGGAATCAGATGATTACATCTTCAGGAGACATTTAATTCTTCATTTAACGTCTTGAATATTAGAATGTGCCTTGAAGGTGTAATGATTTGCAATTCGTGCAGGATGAGCAGCTATTGACATTTCCACCAAGTGTCTTCAATTCCCAAAATTCCCAAAGGTTACGTACCGCTGCTTTAAAATGTATTATTAATGCATAGGTGAATCTATTATGTGATGTCATTACGTAACAAAAAAAATTCTAATCCAAATAGGAACATTATAAGACTTGTTGGTCTGCAGTCCTTCCTGTAGCCAGGCTATCTTTGCTAAATAAACATGTGTTTGCGACACTCCATTACAAATAAATAACAATAATTATGCAGAATAAACATAGTGGTTTTATTCTAATGATAACCCCCGTCACTCCCACAAATGTTATGATTTTAAGGTAAAGTGCACAGATACTGATGCATTAGAATGAGATGCCTATATTAAGGGACAAAAATGATAAAATCCATTTGAATGTAAGATGGTTTCCACTACTAAGCTGCACTAAAATGGGGGGGGGGGGGA
>CM040975.1:22300672-22322071 GCA_022985145.1 Pangasius djambal | reverse complement strand
ATATATATATATATATATATATATATATATATATATATATATATATATATATATATATATATATATATATATATATATATATATACATACAGTATTATATAAACATTAATGCTAATCACAAATGTACACGTATACAGTATATAGTTAATATAAATAAATAGTTAATAAATAATTTCAAGTTTTAATGACATTTTTGACATTGTGTTGACACGCACGTTATCTGAACCGACAACAGCCAATGACAGTCCTTCCAGCTTGGAACGTGAACACAATTGGCTAGTGTAAAAGAGAATCATTAATAATATTTTATATAAGAGATAATTGTTTTCTTGACTGCCTTATTGTAAGCACATGATTTTTTAAAAACATACAAAATATTTTTATATAAAACTATTAGTGGAACATTATATGCATCTTTATTTGACCTCAAATCATATCAGCTCCCGCAACCCTCCTGTGACCACTGCTACAGGGCTCAGCGCCAGTCAGAGATGGCCGCTGCAGCGCTGTTTGTGGAATTAAACTCTAAAATAAAGACAGACTGTTTGAACCGATGATTTATTTTTTCGCGTCTGTTGATGTATTTCATAATTTGATCTAAGATGAAGCAAATATATTTGTGCGGGAATTTCTCGCACTATAAAAGTTAAACTTGCGTGGATGGTTTAAATTATGCGCAATCCCCGCAATCCCGCGCCGAAATTCAATGTGTGGCACTGCGATCTGTGCCAAGGATGGTTGAAGAAGTTATACAGATAGGACCACTTCAAACCATGACAGCGTGCATGTTGGCTGATTTGTTACTTTCCTTCTTTTTCATCTCAGCCCGCTGTTTCTTTAGCAGTGAGGTCAACAGATTCCTTACCTTTCTCTTCCTGTTTCTCTTCTGTCTGTATCTGTTGACATGATGGATGATGTGTTCTGTAATTTCAGGTCATGGTTTCTTGTTCAGGCCCACAACTTGGTTCAGTTCCTCCTGAACTTTTTTTTAGGTAGAGTCTTTATTAGGGACATTAAAATCAGTCTTCTTGTTCTGCTGCTATGGTCCCATGGCTCACCAGTCTTTTGTTGGTTTGAAAATCTCTGATGAATTCCATGATGTTGTGGTGATTGGTATTAATACCTTGCATCAGCATGTCTTTGATGACTCCTAGGGCCAGGCCCTGCCTTGCTGTTTGGGCCTCAAACTTGGTTATCCATCACTGTCCACACACATCCAGTTTTGGTAGGTTGCTTGCCATTCCTTTCATATCGACATAGCCCCATGGTGTGTACCTGGGGTTTATTTTGGTGTTCAAAAAGGGCGACTCAGTTTTACATGAAGGTCTTCATTCTCATCATTCATCATTTCATAAACTTAATAAAATTCATCATAAACTGCATTTCATTGGCTTATTACATGTACTTTGAACAATGACAATAAAGTTGAATCTAATCTAATCTAATTTGTTGCTTCACTGTCTGATAATCTGTAGAGGCACCCTCTTCCTCAGTAGCTGCATCTCTGCCACCATCATGTGGTTGCTTTTGGAAAGTAGTTTCTCTGCAGCTGACATCCTGTCTCTCCTGCTGGCAAGGAGAGGTTGAGGGTGGGGCTTGTACTCTTTTTGATCTCACCTTGGCCTGCCCCTCCCACTGAGCAGTGACTTGGAATAAGGCTGTATTCAACTGGATTATATGATTATATGACCTGATTTGGGACAGTCCACTTATTAAAAAATTCTGGAAATTTGTAAACACTCATTTGCTAGAATTAATTGGAGTTGACTATGATCCCAAACATGCTTGTGTCTTCTTAAAATTAAAAATTACAGTCACTCTCCACTTTAAAAGGAACACCTGTACACCTGCTCATTTATGCAGTTATCCAATCAGCCAATAATGTGGCAGGAGCACAATGCATAAAATCATGCATATACAGGTCAAAACTTAAGTTAATATTCACATCAAACATCAGAATGGGGAAAAAAATGTGATCTCTTTGACATTAACTGTGGCATGGTTGTTGGTGCCAGGTGGGATGGTTTGAGTATTTCAGAAACTGCTGATCTCCTGGGATTTTCACACACAACAGTCTCTAGAGTTTATGCAGAATGGTGTGAAAAAAACCATCCTGTGTGCAGAGTGTCTGTAGGCTGAAACACTGTGTTCATGAGAGAGCAGAGGAGAATGACCAGACTGGTCTAAGCTGACAGGAAGTCTATAGTAACTCAAATAAACACTCGGTGCACAATGCAACAAACTGCGAGGTGGATGGGCTACAACAGCAAAAGACCACATTGAGTTCCACTCCTGTCAGCCAAGAACAAGAATCTCATGAGGATGGGTTCCCTTTTGAGTCTGGTTCCACTCGACATTTCTTCCTCTTATCATCTCAGGGAGTTTTTCCTTGGCACCGTTGCCTCTGGCTTGCTCATTAGGGAAAAATGTATACATTTAAAATTTATATCCTGAATTTATATATTTCTGCAAAGCTGCTTTGTGACAAAGTACACTTTTGAAAGCGCTATACAAATAAAATTGAATTGAATTGAATTGAATCCGAGGCACAGGCTCACCCAAACTGGAAAGTTGAAGATTACAAAAAAAATCACTTGGTCTTTTTTCCAGTCTTCAACTGTCCAGTTTATGTGAGTCTGTGCCTCAGATTCAATTCAATTTTATTTTATTTGTAAAGCAGTTTAAACAATGGACATTGTGAGCCATTGTTAGCCCATGACAGCCTCAGATACTTGCTCTTGGCTGACATGAGTGGAACCTAATGTGGTCTTCTGCTGTTGTAGCCCATCCAACTCAAGGTTTGATGTATGTGCATGCTGAAATGCTTTTCTGCTCACTGATCACTGGTTTTAAAGAGTGATTATTTGAGTTTCTATATCCTTCCTGGCACCTCGAACCAATCTACCTATTTTCCTCTGACCTCCACCCAAAGAACTGTCGCTCACTCAAATTTCTTTTGTTTTTTGCACCCATTCTGTGCAAACTCTAGAGACTTTACAGAAATATATAAATTCAGGATATAAATTTTAAATGTATAAATTTTTCCCTAATGTGCAAGCCAGAGGCAACGGTGGCAAGGAAAAACTCCCTGAGACGTTTATAGACGAGATATGAGGAAAAAACCTTGAGAGGAACCAGACTCAAAACAGAACCCATCCTCATCTGGGTGATAATGGATAGTGCAATTATAAATAAATCCCTTCTATAACTGTGTACTATATGGACAAATAGTATAATTGTGCAACCTGTAAATTCATTACAGTTTCCACATGAGGTCCTGTTTGTTGAACCTATATACTGTCCACTGATGGAGACCTGAGTACAAAACTGCTCGGGACAACCACAACCCCAAAGCCACCACAGCAATTGCAGTCCCAAGCCATCACAGTACAACTCCTCATATGAGATCCCCAAGCCATCTCCACGGCCCCCAAGCAGCACCATCTCCAGCAATCCCAATGATCTTCAGGCCATCCATGTGGGGCCACCCCCAGCAGCAGCGAGCGATCTCAAACAAGAACTCCAACCAGAAGTAGGGCATCAGGATGGATCAGGCAGGTCTGGAGAGCAGAAGGAGTCAGGATCACTGGTATAGCATGTGTAGGTAGAGAGAGAGAGAGGAGAGATTGTTATGTAAGCTTTTGTCCTGTAACGGTTAAGGACAATGTACTTTGCTTGGAGAGCACAAGCAGGGACTCTTGTGATGAATTTTACTCGTTGCACAATTGCACTATTTGCCCATATAGTATACAGTTATATTAGGGATTTATTTATATTTGCACTATCCATGATCACCTAGATGAGGATGGGTTCCCTTTTGAGTCTGGTTCCTCTCAAGGTTTGTTCCTCATATTGTCTCAGAGAGTTTTTCCTTGCCACCCTCGCCAATTTATATTGGTTTAATTTAATTTGAATCTATTTATTTGACTGGAATCAATAATCACACAAGGTTTTTTTTACTGCTGCACATGATGAAACAGAAAGGCCAGAGTTATGTAATCAGAAAGCTTACTTCTAGCTGCATGTGGTCCTAGTACAAGTACTTCTGTCTTGTCAGAATTAACTAAGAGAAAGTTAATAAGCATCCAGTGTCTAATGTCCTTTACACATTCCTCAACTTTATTAAGCTGATGTCTGTCATCTGACTGTCATCAGCATAACAGTGGAAGCTAATACCATGTTTACGAATAATTTTGCCCAGAGGTAGCATATATAAAGAAAAGAGCAGTGGGCCTAAAACAGAGCATTGCAGTACACCATACTTTATGTGAAGAGAAGTCACCATTTACATCTAAAAACTGATAATGATCAGTCAAATAAGACCTGAGCCAGGAGAGGGCCGTTCCCTTAATGCCTACAACATTTTCTAGTCTATCAAGGAGAACAGCATGATCATTTGTATCAAAAGCTGCAATGGTGTCAAGCAACATAAGCAAGGAGACACAACTGTGATCAGAGGCCATTAGTAGGGCATTTACCACTTTAACCAGCACTGTCTCTGTGCTATGATGCGGCCTAAACATCATACATTTCATGAATGTTATTCCTATGTAGGTATGAGCATAGTTGCTGTGAAACAACCGTTTCTAGGATCTTGGAGATAAAGGAGAGATTTGACAGGGGTTGATGTCAGTTTTTTGTTTTTGATAACTGCTAGTTTAAAAATTTAGGTACATAGCTAATGCTAATGGAAGAATTGATTATTTTTAGAAGAGGATCGATTGCTTCTGGAATTATCTGTTTGAGGAAACACGTAGGTAAGGGACCTAGTATACAAGTTGATTTTGATGATGAAATTAGTGAAATTAGTTCAGTCTCTCAATGGAGAGTAAAACATTATAATAACTGATCTGATATCAGTATATTATTATCTACATGGTTAGTTATAAAGCTGCCTGGTTTTAAATTAATATTCTGAATTTTTTGCCCGATATTTTCAATTTTATTTATTCAAGTCATCATTGCTATATAATGATTGTGTATGTGTTTCTATTGTGGTCTTTTTCCTAGCCAATTTTGCTACAGTATTAAATAAGAATCTAGGATTATTTTTGTTATCTTCAATTGTGGAGAGATACATTGATCTAGAAGCACTAAGTGCTTTTCTATAGCTCAGAAGGCTCCTTCCATGCTGTTTGAAATACTACCAATTTAGTTTGACGCCATTTACGTTCTAATTTTCGAGTGGTCTGTTTTAGGGTGCATGTTTAGGGTGATCATTATACCAGGGTGTAGCTTTTTCTCTTTAATTATTTATCTTTTAAGTGGAGCTACCTTATTTAGCGTGTTGCGGAACATTGATTCTAAGCATTCAATTGCCTGGTCAGGTTCTAACGATGATTGTGATCCAGTCATGGTTGGTAACTCTGCGAGATTACTGATAAAACTCTGTGCAGTTGCTGACGTGAATGTAGGTTTGACGTGGTACCATGGCATATATATAGCATGCTAGTATTATGATTAAGACATGTTTTAAATGAGATGAGATAATGATCTGAGATAGCTTCAGACTATGGAAATGTGAGTATATTTTCTATATTTAATCGGGCAACAGACACAGTCCCAATATGTTGGAACCAGAGTGAAGACTCACTGTAGCTAGCAGAAGGTTGGTTTAGCCTGCTTGTTTGCTCCCTGGCCTTGGCTCTGGATTGTCACCAATTACCTAGGCCTGTTCTGAGACTGTGCTATGCTGCAAGAAATGAGAGCAGCATCTTCACGATTGGGATGGATACCGTCCCGCCCTAACAGCCCAGCCTTGCCCTCAAAACTACTCCAAATACCTATAAAGCCCACATTGTTTTCGGAGCACCACCTGGACATTCAGCAGTTCAACGACCATACCCTGCTGTAAGCTACATCGCCACACCCCATTGGGATGGGGCCAGAGCATACTACGGCATCAGACATCACCTTCGCTAATTTACACACCTCTACACTGTTACTCTTAGCAACCTAGAAGGTGTATATCATTAGCTCCTACATGAATAACTATCTTTGAGAACCTGTGCTTGCCTAAGACCCTAAGATTACCTGCTATATCTGTCGCATGGCTCCCAGTATACACCTAACTAGTGCTGCTGGTGCCCCTAAAGGCCTAGCTAATTTCACTTAAGATAGAGTGTCCTATAACTATAAGTAACCTATAACTCCTATAGCTAATTTCACGTGCTAGTGCTGCTGGTATCCCTAAACGCCTAACTAATTTCACGTGCTTTAAGATACGCTCTCCTATAACCAGAGCCCTTTCAGGTTTCTCAGTTGGTGCTTCACTGAGGAGAGAAAAAAGTGTTACACATGTGAAGCAAAGAAGAATGGTGCTCCTGTGGGTGAGCCTTAGCGTTAGCTTTGCAATTATGCCGCCGAGCCATCACTCATTCATCCCACTGTGAGGGCTCTAATGCCGGAGTTGGTGGATCAGCAGTATCTGAAATACTCAAACCAGCCCGTCTGGTTTGTCAAAGTCGCAGAGATCACACTTTTTCTTCAATCTAATATTTGACATGACTATTACCTGAAGCTCTTACGCTGTATCTGCATGATTTTTTCATGTTTTTCACAGGTATGAAAATATTTCACGGAAATGTTGATTTCATTGTTCTTATGTAAACGGAAATGTGCAAGAGTGTAATATAATGTGTTTGAGTGAGTTTGGAAGTACATGATAAGTTTTTTGATTCATGGAGGATTATAAAGGAAAACAGCTGAAACATGAGCTAATCACTGTGTTCAAGCATGATTCATGCTCATTTATATATGAGAGATTTTTATTGAAGTGTTGAATCCATGGAGCACAAATTATGTTGTTGTTTCAAGAGTGCTACAGAGTTACATTTCTTAGCTCATATTATATTCTCCATTCCGTGGCCATTTTGAGTATTCAGCACATGGGTTTTCGGTGTGTGCAGTAGGAAAATGAGAGTAAATAAATGAAACGGATGATACTGAATTAATGTTTTTAATGTTTATAGTGAAATCTAAAATATTTACTTTACTTTTCTGGTATATAGATAAGTGGTATTTTGTATACTTTGTCAAATGTTTAAATCAATTAGTTTGTGATGTCATTGTGTTTCCCAAATGCATTTTGAGAATAGTGTCAAGTCTTGAAATGTTGAGTTTGCAGAACTAAACGAGAAATCATCTCAGTAATAAACTTGACTGCCGCTGTGGAAAGACATAACGTCTCTGTCTCTTCATGTTTTTCACAGTTTATTCACTGATCCACAGTGCCCCTTGCCTGTGTATCATTTGCTACTGTAAGAGTACCCTAGGATGAGCTACTCGGCTGGGGTTCCATCCTGCTATAGAATACATTGCGTCTCTTCCATTTGGTATTCTGGTCATTATACACTTCAAAGAGACTCAAGGATATAAAAGGATGTATTTACCGCCAAGCATCCTATGCCTGCGACTCTGTCCATTGACTCCAAGTTCTCAAAAACTTTATTTTTACCTTCTGTATATCGTTCATTTGTTTTTTGTGCAAAAAAAACATTTACTACTTTCACTAACTACATGATTATTCTTTGGATTCAGTTAGATTAAGTCAACCTAGTAAGTTTGAGTCAGATAATTAAGTTATTATAAATTGGAATCAGACAATTAATTAAATGTATTGGAATCAGGTATTTAAGTCATAAATTTAAAAAAAATGCATTTAACCTTTGGCTGCATCCATTTCCATCCTTGGTCATAGGAGAGCAGCAGACTAAGATAATGGTGTAGCCAGCTGGATTCCAGTGGGGGTCGGTGCCACCTGGCCACCATGTAGTGCTGCCCCTGCTCTTTAGCAGCAGAGCAAGCTATAAGTGCATGATATATAGACAATTTTTTTTGGAATGGGTCAGAATACCCAACAGAGAAGCATGTGCATACTGAGAAAGAGCATTAGCTTTGTACACAATGTTTATGCAAATGTGGGCTGAGAGAGGCTCTGGTTTATCTGCTGACTGAAGATATACAGTCAGGTCCATAAGTATTTGGAAAGTGACACAATTTTCATAATTTTGCTTCTGTACCCCACCACAATGGATTTGAAATGAAGCAATCAAGATGTGATTGAGGTGTAGCATGGACTGTTGTTTTTTTGGGGCCACTCTGGATCTGGCAAGAACATTTGAACCTCTCCTTGGTGCTCAGTGTGGAGTTATGCCATAAACATAGACATAGGCTGTCTCTGATGCATCACAGATGATGTGCAGTTCTTGTCTAGCTTTGAGCAAGCCCAGGGCACTTGAAACATAACACCTGCATATGGTGATCAAAGGAAGGTGCTGCAACTCAGAGGGGAGGAGGGGGTCATCCCATTTTCATTCCTTGACCCATCGCTTTCACACCAGAACTCTAGCTCTCATAGTGAAAGGAAGTATATAGCGCAATGGGTCGTATTGACTCACATATATATATATATATATACACACACACACACACACACACACAGTCAGGTCCATAAATATTGGGACATCGACACAATTCTAACATTTTTGACTCTATACACCACCACAATGGATTTCAAATGAAACGAACAAGATGTGCTTTAACTGCAGACTGTCAGCTTTAATTTGAGGGTATTTACATCCAAATCAGGTGAACGGTGTAGGAATTACAACAGTTTGCATATGTGCCTCCCACTTGTTAAGGGACCAAAAGTAATAGGACAGAATAATAATCATAAATCACTGGTGATCCTGTCAGTGATTTCAGGCTTGAAATTCTTTCAAGTATGCTCTCTGTGTGTTTTACTTTTGTGTGCATTGAAAGTGGAGTATACACTGCTCTGAAAATTTATATGGTCTTTATATGGACAATCAACTTTGTGGTTTACTTTTAAGTGTGTATTCCGCAGATTTGCAAAGTATTCAGTTTGAGAGATTTGAATGTACACAGGTATTCCTGATGCAGGCAGGGAAAGGGCTCAGTTCTTGAATAACTTCCATGTTTTAGCCTATAATGTTTGAAAAGCTGTCCTCTTTTCTCACAGATGGCAGGACAGTACCTGCATTTCCAAAGCATTTTAAGGTTTCTTTGAACAAAAATTAGTAGGGCAATAAGATAACGTTAAAACTGGGCGTCGATTCTTTTTTCTGAAGTAAAGCAGTTATTTTTACTGACTAAATTACATTAGCTTTAGGGCCCAGAAAAGGTCAATAAAAAATCTGAATTCTACCACTACCACCGCAAAATATTAAGTGGAACAATATAATTGATAGCAGCTAAATGCTGTGAAAACGCAATGTTGTTATTTTCAAATGTTCCGACGCACTGGAGTCGACCTCAAATGTACACATTCACTTTTTCTACCTGGAAACATTTCTACAGTGTTAAAATAATTCGTTTTTACTACTTGAACATAGAAAACAACTCACCAGGTTCCAGAATGTGAAAAACAGACCGTGAGCGAAAATGGCGTCCTCTTAACTGCAGTTAACTGTCGGTTACCATAATCCGCACTTGGCAAAACAGAAAAATGAGAATGGTGTCTTTTCGCCTTGTTAATGCAGATAAGACCCAGACAGAAGATCTATATGTCCCAGGAAAATGTGAATTGCAGAAAACACCAAATTTACTCTATGAAAATAAGAAAAAGTACAAATTTATCAGTATCCTTCAGCAAACAAGCCCAGGCAAGTGTTGAGTGAGCTGGCCAATCACAATCAGCGGTGCGGCCCTAGGTGAATTAGTTTAAGTTTTTAAAACTTACAAAAATGAGTATGCCTGGTAATTGCCTCATATACTCATACTGTTTAAGTAATGCAATAAAACTAATTTTTTAAGTGATATTTACTCAGAAGTTTCATACAGAAACAACTTTTGGGTTAACAGTGCATGCAGTCTAATGCACTTATTTGCAAATGGTTCCAGATAAATATTATTTAGTGGCTTTTTAGGACCAAACCACAATGATGTCAGCTTAATGAGTCTGGATCTCAGATGGGGAGGAAGTTCTTTGAGAGTGCACAGTAGGGGCCATATGGAAACTGTATTAAGGATTTAAACAAAGGTACACCATCACCGCTAAAAGTTATTGTCAAACTGTTAGAGTTGTGTGGAGGTCGGAAGTTTCTCTGCAATTTTCTGCAGTGTAGACCATCACATACTGTATATCACCAATGGAGTCAGGGTTTAGTTTATGTCTGTTGCTGACAAAATAAAATTCATGCTGCTCTATAGTGTTCCGTAATTGTGCTTCTAGAGGAAGGACAATGAAATAGTGGCCCAATCTCATATGCTCTTTTGCATCCACTTCTTTGATGCATTTTCAATTCAGTTCAATTCAAATTTATTTGTATAGCACTTTTAACAACAGACATTGTCACAAAGCAGCTTTACAGAATGAATACATTCAGGATATAAATTTTAAATATATGAATTTATCTTTAATGAGCAAGCCATATGCAACGGTGGCAAGGAAAAACTCCCTGAGATGATATGAGGAAGAAACTTTGAGAGGAACCTGACTCAAAACCTGACCCATCCTAATCTGGGTGACACTAGATAGTGCAATTATAAATAAATCCCTTCTATAACTGTGTACTATATGGTCAGAGACTGCAATTGTGTAAACAAGAAATTCATTACAGTTTTCACATGAAGTCTGTTTTGTTGAACTTATCCACTGTTCACTGATGGAGACTTGAGTGGAAAACTGCAATTGCAGTCCTAAAGCTATTATAGCAATTGTAGTCCTAAGTCATCATAGTATAACTGTTCATATGAATTGTGGTCCAAAGTTTTTTTGGATTTTAAGCGGTACCTTCCTCAGTAATCTCAGTGATCTTCAGGCTGTTCATGTGGGTCCATCCTCAGCAGCAGCGAGTGATTTCCTCTCATTTTGTGTGTCTGACTCTGTCACTTCCTTTCTCCATCAAGAATGTACACTCTGAGAAATAATGCTGAATAAGAATGAAATCCTTTATATAATCACTACCTTTGTATAGATGATATTTTGCTGCTTGACACTGAGTGTTGACTGGTGATGGCATTTATTACCTTCAATGTGTTCAACTGCATCATCAGTCAAATTATGTTTTAACTTTAAAGCTAGCAAGAGTAGTTCATGTTGCTTTTTCCACTGTGTGGTGAGAGGCGAGTAAGAGGAGAAGAAACAACAAAAGAAACAGATTGCAAAGCAAATAAAAAATTACAAAAAAAGATAGAAAACCTGTGAATATGAACTAGATGTTTCCCTAAGGGTAACAACCACAACCAATCTCCCAATTTACTGTCATACCAACTACACCACTCTAGGAATTTCACCCAGAGAAATATCGAACAGGGCACATAGATCCGTTCTACAGGAAGAACAAGAGGTATTGTTTGGTAATAATAAAATAGAAACTTTATTACACAATTTGTATTAAAAATAACAATACATTCACATAAAACATATACGAAGGCTTATTCTTTCTAAGACAAGGTATAAAGATGACAGGGTGAGTAATACGTGTCACACAGTTACTGCAAACATATGAATAAAGTAGACAAAAGGAACCAGACAAGCAGACCAATCAACTATTAGTCATTTGGAGCTGAGGTGTACTGGCAGAAAGAAAGACAGAGCAAATCCTCTCACTCTCTACATTCCTCACCATAAACTTGAGCACCACATACACTCTACCAAGGTGATGTACACCACACGCAGTGAAGAAACCACCATCAACCGAGAGGAGATGGAATATTCCTGCCGTCGTCCTCAGCTTCGGTTAGACGGCCTCATGCCAAACAAATGATAAGAGGAAAAAAAAAACACACACACAAACAGTAACTAGTGCACAAGATATGCAAAACCCCAATGAAACAGAACGCGGCCTCCGGATAGAGCCGGGAAACCGCAAATTTTCCCTGCAGAAATAGAAAGTAAGCAAGTCCTCCCTAGCAAGAAGCAGAGAAGCACGCTCACCCCAGCAATAAGCAATAAACATCTCCTTTCACCTGCCAAGCTGCAATAAGCACCTGAGCTTGCATGCCTGAGCAGCTATCCACCTCTGATACGTTATTCTATAAGGCACAGAAACACAAAAAGCCAATTGGTTATTTAACTCAAAGCAATACTGAAAAAAGCAATACTAAAAAATGTTTTTAATAATGTTGTAATTCAAATGCCTAGCAATAAACAAACAAACAAAAAAATGTTAACCAAGATTGGCTCGCTTTGTAGAAACAATGAACTGTAGATAAACTGAAAAGGTGGCATGCTCAGAAAAAAAATCTGACACCCTTTTAACCTATGCCAGAAAGATGCATGGATGAAATCAGTTACAGACTTGTAACATTGTATATCCTTGAATGTACTAACCTTTAAAGATACCCCAACTAGCTTGTCTGTTGTGCTTGTATCCTGGTGTTCTGCTTCCTTGCTACTGCAGCTTGGTCAACCTAAAGGCACAAAACACAAAACCTGTTGTTTATTTGACTGAAAGCAATACTGAGGATTCTAACTTTTTATACTGGTTTGCAAAACATAGAAGTCCACACAGCAACAATAAGTTTGCCAAAGATTGGTCAACCTAAAGGCACAAAACACAAAACCTGTTGTATATTTGACTGAAAGCAATACTGAGGATTCTAACTTTTTTATATTGGTTTGCAAAACATAGAAGTCCACACAGCAACAATAAGTTTGCCAAAGATTGTCCACACAGCAACAGTAAGTAGCGAATGTTAGTGGTAGTACAGTATATAGAGCTCCTGAAAGACTAGAACTTCTAAACTTTTAGTAACACTTGTACACTGTATTTAACACTGCAATACTGTATAACATTGTATTTTTTATATAAATGTCTTTACTTACAGTCTCTTTGATCCTTACCTGTAACGCTGGAGCCCCTGGGTGTTGCATCACTGAGCGAGGGGGTACATCTGCAATGCATTAGTGTGGCATTGAATCATTTAGCTTAATGTTTCAGCATACTATTGCAATTAATATTGCTTCAGTTATAAAAAATATCATTTAGAAAATTATTTTTTTACTACCCAATGAAAAAAAGAATGGATCTGGTGTGCCTTGTTCAGCCTTTTGATCGTCAAATAGCTTCAGCGTATGGCTTAAGTAACACCATTTAATTAAGTTATAATTTCCATAGCTAGCATGTCTTCATTATTTCTTAACTAAAAGACTTACTGCTCTTTCTAGACTTTGTGTACTTTGTGTAGGAGCACAGCTTGAAGGGCAGTGACCCAAAGTATTGAAGATAATGCTGGCTATGTGCTACATTTGACAGATGTTCATCGTTACATAGCTACCTAACCAACGTTAGCCATCTGTATGCATAACAAAATATCATAGACCAGAGGTATGCTAGCTAGCTGTACTGGCTATTACATACTGGCATCAAATAAAACAGCTAGGCTCCACATTTACATAACTAGCTAGCTAGCTACTAAGGCTAACATAATGTTGACATAACTCCTTGTCAAGCTCATAGCATTAAATAAATCATTGTGAAGGCAGTCATCAGAACTGAATTAATTCAATCATGGTCCATGGTGACACAGTCCGGGTTAATGATATAGCCCAAGAACAAAATTGTGCAATGTTGAAACTCACACTTTTCACCCTTGACGTACAGCTGATACTGTGAGAAGCGCTGGAGTACCTGGTGAACATGGAGCACATGGGTTTGATAGAAGGGGGAGTAGATCAGGACATCGTCCATGTACTCAATGATGTATTTTCCCAGCACATCATTTTCTCTCAGGACATCATTTATGAGGCACTGGAAGACCGAGGGGTTGCAAGATAGCCCATATGGCATTACACAATATTCATAGTGGGCAAAGGTGGTGCTAAAGGCCGTCTTCCACTCGTCCCCCTCCTGAATGCACACTAGATTTTATGCACTGTAGAGATCTAGTTTTGTAAAGTTCCAGGTGGAATAAAGTAGTCTGAGGTCTGCAGGGACCAGAGATAAGGGGTACATGGACAGTTAGTTAAGGCATCTTAACTATACTGTTTCTTTCTTTATTAAATCAATAATTTTGCACTATCATTTTCATCTGTTGTATTTTTCACGTTCTCTTCTACCGTATTTTCATTTTTTTCTCTCGAAGAGTGCTTTTGTATTTTGTCAAGACCGCAAGCGGAGGCCATCCATACTGGATCCACGCCGTCTAAAATAATATCAACAAATCTTCGACTAAGGTGCGTTAAACATGTCTAACATTCAGCTTGTTCAGTGTGTTGAGTGCAGGATGTTTAGTCACTCTTCCTCCGTCGTTAGTAATAGCTTTATTTGTGATAAATGCATGTTAGTTAGCTCTCTGACGGAGAAGATTGCAGCATTAGAGGTGCACATCCAGAGTCTAGAGAGGGTTAGTGAGAGTGAGAGCAGTGTAGTTTCTGGAGGGGAAAGTCTGGATGCCTTAGGTGGAGTTAGTAATCCCCCAACTCTGGCATTAGAACCCTCACAGCGGGGCGAATGGGTGACGACTAAGGCTCGCCCACTGGAGCACCACTCCTCTCCGCTTCACATGTCTAACAGGTTTGCTCTCCTCAGTGAAGCACCCGCTGAGAAACCTGAAAGAGCTCTGGTTATAGGTGACTCTATCTTGCCGCACGTGAAATTAGCTAGGCCTTTAGGGGCACCAGCAGCTTTAGTTAGGTGTATACCAGGAGCCCGGGCGCCGGACATAGCAGGTAATCTTAGGGTCTTAGGTAAGCACAGGTTTTCAAAGATAGTTATTCATGTAGGAGCTAATGATATATGCCTTCGTCAGTCTGAGGTTACTAAGAGTAACATGGTAGAGGTGTGTAAATTAGCGAAGGTGATGTCCGATGCAGTAGTATGCTCTGGCACCATCCCAATGTGGCATGGCGATGTAGCTTACAGCAGGTTATGGTCACTGAACTGCTGGATGTCCAGGTGGTGCTCTGAAAACAATGTGGGCTTTATAGATAATTGAACTATCTTTGAGGGCAAGGCTGGCCTGTTAGGTTGGGACGATGTCCATTCCACTTGGGAAGGTGCTGCTCTCATTTCTTGCAGCATAGCACATAGTCTCAGAACAGGCCTAGTTAATCTGTGACAATCCAGGGCCAAGGCCAGGGAGCAGACAAGCAGGCTAAACCGACTGTCTTCTAGCTGCACTGAGTCGCCACTTAGGTTCCACCATATTGAGACTGTGTCTGTTCCCCCGAGATAAAAAAAATTATAGACATACTCAGACAGTTTGTTTTAGGAACCTAATTAACATAAAATTAAATCAAACCGAATGCATAGCCAGCCTAGTTGTATATTAAACCAAACAAGTTTGTAGCATTAAATGAAGCTAGTCCTCCCGGGTACAGTTACATACATCAGCCCCGTCTAACTGGCAAAGGAGGAGGTGTCGCAGTCATCTATAATGATAATCTAGGTGTCACACAAAAACCTAGCCATAAATTCAATGCATTTGAAGTTCTAATTCTAACATAACATATGTAGCCACTAAAAATAAGTCTACCCAGGTGATTCCAGTAATTATTATTTACAGACCCCTAGGGCCATATTCGGAATTCCTATGTGAATTTGCAGATTTCATCTCTAACCTGGTTGTTTCTTAAGACAAAGCATTAATTGTGGGAGACTTTAATATTCATTTTGATAATCCAGATGACCCTCTAAGAACAGCAGTTGTGTCCATTCTTGATTCATTAGGGGTTAATCAGAATGTAATAGGACCCACTCATAGTGGTGGTCACACTCTTGATTTAATACTAACGTTCGGATTAAATATAAAAATATAGTCTAATTTATGCAGTCTGAAGCTATCTAAGATCATTACCTCATCTCATTTAAAATGTGTCTTAATCATAATATATGCACCTTGCCATGTCACCATGTCAAACATACGATCAGGTCAACAACTGCACAGAGTTTCATCAGTAATCTCCCAGATTTATCAACCTTGATTGGATCACTGTCTGATCCCAAAGAACTTGACCAGGCAACTGAATGCTTAGAATCAACGTTCTGCAACTCGCTAGATAAGGTAGCTCCACTTAAAAGAAAAATAATTAGGGAGAAAAAGCTAGCACCCTGGTATAGCGATCACACGAACTTTAAAACAGACCACTCGAAAATTAGAACGTAAATGGCGTCAAACTAAATCGGTAGCATTTCAAATAGCATGGAAGGAGAGCCTTTTGAGCTATAGGAAAGCTCTTAGTGCTGCTAGATCAATGTATCTCTCCACCCTAATTGAAGATAACAGAAATAATCCTAGATTCTTATTTAATACTGTAGCAAAATTAACTAGGAACAAGACCACAGTAGAAACACGCACACAAAACCAGACAGTTTTATAACTAACCCTGTAGATGATAATATAATAATATCAGATCAACAATTAAAATGTTTTACTCCCCTTGAAGAGACTGAACTAATTTCACTAATTTCATCATCAAAATCATCAACCTGTATACTAGACCCTTTACCTACTTGTTTCCTCAAACAGATAATTCCTGAAACAATCAAACCTCTTTTAAAGATAATCAGTTCTTCCCTTAGCATTGGCTATGTAGCTAAATCTTTTAAATTAGCAGTTATCAAGCCCTTGATTAAAGAACCTGACCTTGACCACTGTCAGCTGTCTAACTATAGACCAATTTCAAACCTCCCCTTTATCTCCAATGTCCTAGAAAAGGCTGTAGCACAGCAGTTATGCTCATACTTACATAGGAATAACATTCATGAAATGTATCAGTCAGGATTTAGGCCTCATCATAGCACAGAGACAGCAGTGGTAAAAGTTGTAAATGACTTACTACTGGCCCCTGATCAGGGTTGTGTCTCCTTGCTTGTGCTGCATGACCTTAGTGCAGCTTTTGATACCATTGATCATGCTCCATTCTCCTTGATAGACTGGAAAATGTAGTAGGCATTAAGGGAACGGCCCTTTCCTGGCTCAGGTCTTATTTGACTGATCGTTATCAGTTTGTAAACGTAAATGGTGACTTCTCTTCTCATACTAAGGTAAAGTTTGGTGTCCCGCAAGGCTCTGTTTTAGGCCCACTGCTCTTTTCTTTATATATGCTACCTCTGGGCAAAATTCGTAAACATCCGTAAACATAGTATTAGCTTCCACTGTTACGCTGATGACACACAGTTGTATGTTTCAGCAAAGCCAGATGACAGACACCAGCTTAATAAAGTTGAGGAATGTGTAAAAGACATTAGAAACTGGATGTTTATTAACTTTCTCTTACTTAATTGTGACAAGACAGAAGTACTTGTACTAGGACCACATGCAGCTAGAAGTAAGCTTTCTGATTACATAATAACTCTGGATGGTCTTTCTGTTTCATCATGTGCAGCAGTAAAAGACCTTGGTGTGATTATCGACTCTAGTCTTTCTTTTGAAGCTCATGTAGATAATATAACTAGGATTGCTTTCTTTCATCTCAGAAATATTGCTAAAATAAGAAATATATTGTCACTTCACGATGCAGAAAAATTTGTTCATGCTTTTGTTACCTCTAGGTTGGATTATTGTAATGCCTTACTGACTGGATGCTCCAGTAGATGCATAAACAAGCTCCAGTTAGTCCAGAATGCAGCAGCAAGAATCCTTACTAGAATCAGAAGATATGACCACATCACCCCTATCTTATCCACACTGCATTGGCTCCCAATCAAATTTTGTATTGATTATAAAATACAGTACCTGAGCGAACTTTTGGTCTTTTATGATCCGCCACGCCTACTTAGATCAAAAGGTGCAGGCTATTTGTTGGTACCTTGGATAGTGCGTGCTACAGCTGGGGGTAGAGCTTTCTCTTACAAAGCCCCACAGTTATGGAACAGCCTTCCACTTAGTGTTCGGGGCTCAGACACAGTCTCAGTGTTTAAGTCTAGGCTGAAAACATATTTGTTTAGTCAAGCCTTTTGTGAATAGTTTTTTCTTAGGTACAGGGGCAGGTCTGGAGGGTTCACAGGCATAGGGTGTTGTGGTGAACTGGGATGTTTGGATGCTGTCGCCCCCCCACTCTCACGTGTTCACTCAGGTTTGTTGACGGTGGAGTGGCTGGCTGCCTTACCCTCATGTCTGTGTTAGCTTCTGGCTCTCCCTTTTAGCTATGCTGTCATAGCTAGTGTTGCCGGAGTCCCTGCTTGCACTCTGCACACAAAGTACATTGTCCTTAACCATTAGAGGACAAAAGCTTACCTAACAATCTCTCCCTCTCCATCTCTCTCTCTCCCTCACTCTCTGTCGAGCTACACATGCTAGTTCTGAGATGCCAGTGATCCTGACCCCTTCTGCTCTTCCTCGCTGCCTGACCCATCCTCATGCCCCTTCTGCTCTTCCTCGCTGCTTGACTCATCCTGATGCCCTACTTTTGGTTGGAGTTCCCATCGGTTGAGTTCGCTCGCTGCTGCTGGGGGTGGCCCCATATGGACGGCCTGAAGAACCACTTGGTTTGCTGGGGATAGTGCCACCTGTGGGCTGTGGAGATGGCTTGGGGATCACATATGGGGAGCTGTAATGTAATGGCTTGGGACTGCGATTGCCACCTTCGTACTCAAGACTCCATCACTGGACAATAGATAGATTTTAACCAACCGGACTTCTTGCAAAAACTGTGATGAATTTATTGGTTGCACGATTGCACTATTTGTCCATATAGTACACAATAATAGAAGGGGTTTATTTATAACTGCACTATCAGTTGCACCCAGATAAGGATGGGTTCCCTTTTGAGCCTGGTCCCTCTCAAGGTTTCTTCCTCATATCATCTCAGGGAGTTTTTCCTTGCCACCGTCGCCACTGGCTTGCTCATTAGGGATAAATTCACAGGGATAAATTCACATATTTACAATATATTTTTTGTGAATCCATTTATTTCTGTAAAGCTGCTTTGTGACAATGTCCATTGTTAAAAGTGCTATACAAATAAAACTGAATTGAACTCAATTAAATTTGCTTGAGTGCACAGCAGTCAATGCAAGGTGTAAGGCCATCCCCTTTATTCTCCACAAAGAAGAAGCTGACTGAGGTGGGAGATGTGGATAGATGGATGTACCCTTGCTGAATCATATCCTGGATGTATTTCTCCATGACTTGTTGTTCCACTATGGAGAGTGGGTAAATGTAATTGTGCGGAGGGGTGGTTCCAGGTAGCAGCTCCATGGCACAGTCGTAGGAGCAGTGTGAGGGTAGACCACTGGCTTTGGTCTTACTAGACACCTCCCACTGATCATGGTATTTGGATGGTATGTTTAGGGGTGCATGGTTCTCTGAGATTCCACAGTGATTGAGGGCACAATGAGCTGAGGCACCTGGATACAGCAGGTGTGACAATGAGACAAGCAGCAGGTGATTTCTTTGTCAGTCAAGGAGATTTGTGGATCATGGAGCTGCATCCAAGGGAACCACAGGATGATGGGGTGTTTAGATGTGATTGTCATGAGAAAGGAACTCACAGTGCTGACCCGCAGGAGGAGAGGCTGGGTACAGAAGGTGATGGTGCCTCCCCCAGTGGGCCATCCGTCTATTGCTTGGATGTGTAGGGGATGTTGCAGTGGTTGAGTTGTAATGTTTAGGTGATTGTCTGGAGATGCTTTGCCAAGCCTTCACTGCAGCTACTTTCAGTTGTTGCTTGTTTGTAGGTCTTTCTGCCTTCAGTCTTGTTTTCAGTTATTGAAAAGAATGCTCTATTGGGTTGAGATCAGGTGACTGACTTGGCCATTGAAGAATATTCCATTTCTTTGCCTTCAAAAAGTCTTCAGTTGCTTTCGCAGTATGTTTAGGGTCATTATCCACCTGCACTGTGAAGCAGTGTCCTATCAGTTTTGTAGCATTTGGCTGAATGTGAGCAGAGAGTATAGCCCTATACACCTCAGAATTCATCTGGCTACTTCAGTTAGCAGTCACATCATCAATAAACACCAGTGAGCCCGTTCCATTGGCAGCCATACATGCCCATGCCATAACATTTCCTCCACCATGTTTGACACATGATGTGGTATACTTTGGATCATGAGCTGTTCCTTTCTTTCACCATACTTTTCTCTTCCCATCATTCTGGTACAAGTTAATCTTAGTTTCATCAGTCCAAAGAATCTTATTCCAGAACATGGGAGACTTTTTTTAGATGTTTTCTGGCAAAACAAATAAAGCTGTGCAATATATGTATGCAAAATACTAAATCCAATTAATGACGTACCAGTTTTTATAATACACTCATTTGGACACCCCGATGGTTCAATTAAAGTAGCTGATTCTGCAACATGGAGGCTCATATCCATCAAAAGAGACCTCTTTTCAGCCCAATGACTAGTCTCCTTTGGATGGATTTTATCATGCACTGCTGAAGGCTCTAAACAGTTTGAGTGAGAAGGCTAGTGATGTGCAACCTGTGGCACTGAATATACTCTTTTTATGCCACCCTGCAACGAATTTATTTACAATTAAATTTAGCTTTTAAGGACAGCAAAATTAACTGGCTGCAATTAAATGACCTTAATGCTTCCATTATAGTCACATATAGTCTCATTAGTGCTACAGGATATTGAAGCCCTGCATGGAAATCCACAAAGCATGCAGGTGAATATTAAAAAGCTGGCAGAATCCTTCATAAAGCATATTTTGCCATGGCAAATGTTGGTTGTTTGAGGTTAGTTGAGCACAGCTGCCCTGACCCTTTTTGAGATAATGGCCATAACTGTGGGGGTAATGGGTACAGAAATCCTGCTGGCAACACTAATCAAACAATGGGAGGCATTGCAGTGAAGTACAACAGAGCTGTGGAATTGTTAATGCAGATGAGAAGGCAAGTTGGCTGGCTCAAATTAATTTCTGGAAGCCTGATAAACGCATAATGCACCAAAGACCTGCTAGTTCCTGGCAGGTCTGTGGCGCAGAGGCCTGGCAGGAAGGTCTGTGGCACACATTTTATACTAGTACCACCTTTAGAATCCTGATGTTCAAAAGTACCTTTTGTAATCTTTACATGTAGTGTACCTTTAAAATATCACTCTCAAAGCTAATTAGTGTGGTCTTTAGTGTGGTATGGGGAGTATACCACCATAGTGACAACAAATGATGATTTAACATGCTTTTTTCTGAGGGTGTTCCATGTTTTTATAATTATTTCACAAGGCTGGACTTGTCTTATTATTCACCAGTTTCTTTATTCGGATTTTTCATTCTACCTCAAAAATTCCATTAGTTGCGATTTTGTGCCTGTAGATGGCACCTTGAGTGCTGCTCACACAATATTAAATTCAAATTCAAATTCAGTTTTATTTGTATAGCGCTTTTAACAATGGACATTGTCACAAAGCAGCTTTACAGAAATAAATGGATTAACAAAAAATATATTATAAATATTTGAATTTATCACTGTGAATTTATCCCTAATGAGCAAGCCAGTGGCGACGGTGGCGACGGTGGCAAGGAAAAACTCCCTGAGATGAT
>CM040975.1:22273930-22294167 GCA_022985145.1 Pangasius djambal | reverse complement strand
TCTTTGGGCAATCCTCCAGGAGGCTTGGAGTAATATATCAAGTCAATGTTTGAATAAACTGACTGCTCGGATGCCTAGTGTTGTCCCTTATTATCAATGCAAAATGGTCACTAACTAAAGAGGATTTATGCTGATATTGCCCAAAAACCCTATTTTGTTCAGGCGTTTCCAAACTTTTGGAGGGCAGTGTATATAAGTAAGGAATAAAACATGATAAGGGAAAATAATCAATAATAGGATGGTGTGACGTTACGGAAATCATCACAGTCCAGCTGAATTCTGGTTGGTCAGAAGGTGTTGATTGACTTTCTATCACAGCAGCTATGGTGTGTTCTGGGAGGAGACATTTAATCAGCATTTTCAGAAGGAGTCTTCAGTGTCAGTGTTTTCTAACAGTCACTCTACATTCACACTAAGCGAGAAGTTGTTTGTTTCTCTTGTGGGCAAGTACCAACCACTACTGTTGTTGCTTATGGCTGTGCACTGTCCAAATTTATTTATTTATTTATTTTAGTTCTGATGAGAAACAGCTATAACTATATATATAGCTTCTAGTATACTAAATGTATTACATGCATCACAGACCACTTGTGATCACCCAAGACTGATGCAGCCTATTTCAAAATTATATAGTTTGCTAGTTACCTCGGTATTGTTTTAATCTAACTTAGGTGCGTGACAAAATCCAAGATGGTTTGCAAGCATTCTTAATTTTATACAACTTTGTAAAAACACCACTGTTTTGTGAAAGCCTTAATAATAGTAGTTGCCATTACCCAACAAAGAACAATTAAAATTACTTAAGTTTTTCTTTCACATACTCTTAACTTTTACTTCATATCAAAAGATTGTTTCTGTTTCTGTTGATGACTATTTTGCAAGACTGCTTAATCATTCCATTCATTCATCTTCAGTAACAGCCTTATCAGGGTCAAGCCTTATCAACAACCTGGTCAGGGTCAAGGCGGATCTGGAGCCTTTCCCAAGAACACTGAGTACTAACGATTATAATGAGTACTAACTACAATTTGAGTACAATTGTACTAACTACACTACTAAACTACTAAATATAATTAAAATCTACAAAATGCCTCTTTTCTGCCTGATCAGAGCTATGAGGGTGTGTTAGATCAAAAACTGACTGACAGTGCTGTCTTTTTGGCAACATAAACAAGTCCTGAACAGTGCTAGTGCTAGAAAAGCATGTGAAAATGACACAGGGGACCTTCCACAATTCTTTTGGTTTTACACGAGTCATGAACATTGTGTGGTGTAAAGTTGTATTTTGTACATATTTCTAGAGAAACATTGCTCAGAGAAAGTGCCATAACCAGGTATGATTGTGGTTTGTGTGCACTCCATGGCTAATCCCTACCCCCTACCCGTCCATCTTGTTTAAAAAGCTGATGAGCAGAGCAGGGCACTGCAACATGCAGAAGTATCACGCATATTGTGCCTGATTTAAGAAAAATTTAAATGAGCTCTAATACTGCCTACTACCAGCTTCTTAACACATTAGGGTTGTGAGTTTTACCAGTGAAGCTTGGCAAGATCAGATAACTTTGCTGTATTTTACCTTTTATGATGTTGCTTTTCAATGTGCCCACATGTAAGTAATGAGTTATATAAAAAAAATTGTTAATTAGACTAAACATTCAGCTTACCTACCTTTTTCCAGAATTAGGTATAGATCATGATTATCTAAATTGTAGTGCATCATTCCTTTCACTGTTTACAAAAAGTGAAATATAGCTAGTATCATGCAAAATGTACTGCCTAAAAATTCTAGCTAGATGCAGTCTTGTTTACAATCAGGAATAAAGAGGCCGAGTGGGCAGGAGAGAAGTCACTTTAGTTTCTCTGGTTAGGTTAAAGCTGATGTAAGCAGATGGCTAGTGCTGACTGGCACTCTGGTAGACCTGACATCACATATAGCAAATAGAGTCCTATCAAATCAGGCAGAAAAAATGACAGAAATCTCTGAAATAAAACAGCATTGTTCTTTGCTACCCAGATGCTACAGCTAATAGTAAGAAGTTGTTTCTAAAAATATTTCTTTTATAATATCATATTATTATAGCCCCTTAATTCAATTTATTTCTAAAAAATAAGTTGACTTAAGGGATTATAATATTTTGTTTATAATATTATGAACAAAATATAACATAATATTTTAAGACTATTGTTTTGTACCTTAACCTTAAGAATTTTATAAATAAAGCTGGAGGGTCCCAGTTGAGTGCCAAGCTCACATAATAAGGCTACAGCAGTTAAAGATGAATGAAACCGTGATTAATACCTGACAGGATGAAGAAGATTCCGGAAACAAATGCCAAGATGGTGCGCTGCGGGCGAATATGGCCCACGTTGCTTAGGATGAAGGCAGTGAACACAAAGAGCAAAGACACCATGGGGAAAGGCGTAGCTGTCCGAACCATTTCTGGAAAAGAACAAAACACATCAGGTGTGTGTCTGAGTTTGAGCAGGAAATCTCCAAATCGCCAAATAACTTGATTTACTCACTGAGAATATTGGCCGTGTTTTCTGTTGTGATCTCTATCTCTGGCTCAGTGAAATATTCAGAGGCCACACATTTTCCTTTCTCTGAACCTGAGAGGAGACAGAGCACAAGGGGATAATGAGATGAGAAGGAGACAAACAGATCAGACGACATGAAATGGGAAAGCACTGAAGCATTCCGTACATAGAACGCACAAAAACTGCCAAGCACAGTGTGTATAATCCTGATTAACAATCCTGATTTAGTTTTCAGTGTAAAACACTGTAAAACACATCTAAATTTATGTTTTGCTATAAAAAATACAATATGTTTCTACCTAAAATACAGTGCAGGTCAATGCAAAGAGATTCATTTTATGCTAAAATGCTATTTACTAAGTCTGAAAGTCAATGAAAAGCAATGTGTAGCATATAAAGTATTAAATTTATGGAACACTTATTCCACTGGGCTTGGTGGTGGGGAGAGGGTATGCTTTGGGGGTTTCCTCCAAGTACTCCCCAATCCAGAGACATCTGTTGCAGGCTGACTGGCATTTCCAAATTGTCTGTGGTGTGTAAATGTGTGCGCGATTGCGCCCTGCAATCAGTTGGGCAGGGTGTCCCCCGCCTTGTGCCCCAAGTTCCCTTGGATAAACCCGTGGAGCATAAGTGGTATGGAAAATGGTTGGATGGATGATTCCACCAGTTATTCCACTATACTACTCATTAGTGAAGGGAATGGATTTCCCCTGTAGGGGGTGGATGAAGGTTCGATAATTGGGTGGTGCAAGTCACCCTAGGTTTGTTAGCAGCTCATTAGAACAGGTGAGATGAGGGAAGATATGCGGATGTGAACAGCCATCTAAAGTAAATGCGAGTGCTCATTAATGAATGGTTTTTTTTTTTTTTTTTCATAGACTTCAGCTTAATGGTGTGAGCTGTGGCACATTCATCTTGTGTCTGTGACTGATGTGTTAGAATCATCCTGCTTCAGAGTGTTTGCAGATTCATGCCACCCACTTTTTTAAGTTTAAACCTAGCCTATGGGGTTTTATGCCATAAATTGTTGCTGTCGTATTATTTCTTTGTGTTCTTTTCCCCCATCTTCTATCTTTTTAGAGCCTTACTATTAGGATAGATTGTGTATCAGGCCGGGTCTGACTGGCATATGAGCAACTCCCATCCTTGCGTGCGTTGTAATGTTTAGTCCCGGTGTATTGGTTTAGGGTTAAAAGAAATGGTAAAATTGTGGTTATAGTGAGGTGTATTTTGCTCTGGTGTTATTTTTTTCTCACAGATATGCCTGTAAATTTGTGGAACTAATGAGTTGCAGAGTATGACCCGTACCTCCATATAATTGGGGACTATTAGATTACCACCTTGAAACATAAAACTAGATTTGATTTAGGTTTACCACCTTAAACCAGAAAAATCCAGGAAGCACAGTATTCTTTACTGGAACTGCATTCACATTATTAACTGGTGCCTATGCACTGTGTCTAGGAGATGGCTTAGTTGAGTATGTCAGGTTGGTAATTACATTCCTAGGTTTTAATAATGAGAAGATTTCTCAGTTGTATACTTTGTTATTGCAAAATGATCAAAATGAAAAGATCAAAGAGGTCAAAATGAAGTTTCTTAAAATGTTGACAATATTATCATGGCAATGTTGGTTTTATACTCACCACACTTTCTCCTTTGCCAACAATCTTTAAATATAGACTGTGAAAAGGTTTTGATTCACACATACCTTACGAACAAGACATACAGTTTTAATTTGCATTCATTCTGTTTTCCGCTCTTAATTGCCATTATACTGGACATAAATTACGCATGTGTGACAAGACAGCCTCCGTTAATTTTTTAACTGCTGCTCATGCTACGTCTCAGAGTAGCTGAACACTCTTGGAGGAAAGCAATAAATGCCCTTTTCCACATACATGGCACTCACAATTGACCACATTTGGTTAGTGTCTTACTTTTTGAGAGGAGAGAGAGTAATGCCATCCCTCTCACCCAGGCACCAAAACATTTCTTATTCTTTGTACAATGCTAGAAACAGGCCCACTTTTGGGACATGCAATGTATCCCATTGCACACAGAAATTAGCATGCCTAATATAGGATTTTAATAAATAAGGGTGTATGTGTGTACCTGCTATGAAGCACACCCTCCAGAGGCCAGAGTGCAGCGCCATCTTGACGTCGATGGTTTGGTTCTGCTGCAGAACGATGCCCTCCTCCATTAGCAGCCAATAATCGGTTGCCACAGCAACCCCAACCAACAGCAGTCCACACGCCCCAAACACAGTGGAGAGCAGAGTGAGAGCCCTGCTGCTGCATGAGCTCATCTACACATGCACACACACATGCACAGGAATTAAGAAAGAGAAAAAAGGGCATTAATTTTCAACAAACTGAGCATAAAACTTTATTTAAGTATTAAAGGTATAGTCACTGATTTTGGTAGAAGTTTGGTAGAAAGAGCTTTGAGTTTCGATGCAATGACCCAAAAGACATGCACATATCTGGGTAGAACACCTGAATTCAAAATGACTGACAGGAAAGTATAGACATTCCCATTGCCCTAATTGATTAGATGTGGGTAGGACTGCATTAGTGTTTTTTTCTCTGGTGTACAGAGCACCACAGACACTGAAGTTTTCCTCCAAGCAGATAATTTTAATGACAGCAGAATGTAACAAAATAAAATCTGTAAGAACTTAATAGGAAACTTCCATTATAACCAAATATTTTTTGGTATATTTGTTATTTTCAATAATGTTCTGTAAAGGTTTGTGGTGACATCACTGATCACATGCAGTAAAAGAAATGAAAAAAAAAAAAAGACTACAACAATTTTTCTCTTTAACCAGTCAGTCACAAAAGGTCAAAGTTTATCTAGCTTAACTGGCAATAGTCACTGAGGCAGAAAGTGAGACACACACATACACACACAGAGAGAGAGAGAGAGAGAGAGAGAGAGAGAGCTACTGTATGAGTCATAGCCGTGCAGTGAGGTACAGAGCTCTGCTTCAAAGGGAAGCCACCATTCAGCAATTACATGCTCATGCGCGCACACGCACACACACACACACACACACACACACACACACACACACACACACACACACACACACACGCAGACTAAATGATCATTTTCAGAGCATTATGACAATCTTCTGCAGTGCATGTCAGGCACACATATGATTTTGAAAAATTGTTTAAAGCATGAACAATGCATTATGTGCATGAGAGGTGAAAGAAGAGGGAAAGAGAAGAGGAGAACAGAGACAGAGCTAAGTAACCGATGGTCCATGAGAATGTGACTGCAGTGAGAGGTAATGTGAGAACTGCACTGTGAGCATCTGTCCGTTCGTATTCTCTCAGACCTCTTCTCTATCACTGACCCCATGCTGTTCTCACTCCCTCTCTCCGGCGAAACAGTTGATCAATGCTTAATTAATGACTGTTGTGCCGTTATCTGTCCCTATTATACGTGATGGCTTGAACACCGAGTTTAAACGATTGCTATCATAAAGATATATGACTGCTGTGAGAGAGTGTCTAAGATATAAATGCCCTATTATGGAGCGAGATAAAGAGGCATAGATTCTTTGTATGTGTTTCTACATATGATTGTGTATGAAACTGCATATGAATGTTTTCAGACTGTTATCTCCTGTCTGTCTTCCAGAGCTGGTGACTCAGAGCAGCACCCTGAGAGACAAGAACGATGTACCGCAGGGAAAGAGAGAGAGTGTGACATAGAGAGAGAGAGAGAGAGAGAGAGAGAGAGAGAGAGAAGATATAGAAAAAGGAATAAAAAATGGAGAGAAAGGGAGGGGAAAGGCAGAGAGAGATGGAATGACAGCATGGATTCAAAAAAAAGAAAGAGACAGATGATGCAGATGCAGGCTACAGTCCATCTGCATCACTTGAGCTGATAATCCTCTAGAGTAAGAGCTACATCAAAGTCCAACGGAGGCCATCACATCCACCAGCGGCATGATATATGAATATACATGACGAGATTGATTAGAGCATGCATATTAATTTAAAACAGAGAGAAAGTGAGACATGGATAAAGTGGAATGATAAGAGTCAGAAAGAAGGGGGGATAAAAAGCCAAAGGAGCCATCAGAGACTGCTAGAGTGCTGCAGTTCTGCCTGGCTGCTAGAGGAAACCTGCTGGGTGAGCGTGGTGTGTGCCAAGCTCTGCATGGACAGAAGGTTTCTAAAAAGGAGTTTTAGATGTGAGGCCAGGATTCTGTGAGTCTGGGCATGGGGTGTGTTAGCGATAAGAATATTCATATTCATTCACTGTATTTAACTTAAAAATCTCATCCTGTTTTATTGTTCTTTAATAGCAAGTATAATAAAAATGTATTAATAAAACTGTAGTGCCTGTGTTAAATGTGTCAATCATTACGGGTCGGATTAGAAAAGTAAAACACTACAGGCAAATTCTTGTAAGTTTTCCCTGAAAAATATCTTTGTTTAAAAGAGCCTCACTCACTCACAGTAACCACTTTATCCTGGTCAGGGGGACGGTGTACCCGGAGCCATCTCAGGAACAGTGGGCATGAGGTGGAAATACACCCTACATGGGACACCACTCCATCGCAGAGCACCATGCACACGCACATTTACACTTTGGGGCAATTTATCTTAGCCAATCCACCTACTCACATGTTTTTTGGAAGGTAGGAGGAAACTTGAGAACCTGGAGGAAACCCATACAGACACAAGAAGAACAAAGAAACTCCACACAGACAGTAACCTGAACCCAGGAGCTAACCAGGGACCCTGGAGCTGTGAGACAGCAACGCTACCAGCTGCGCCACAGTGGCACACTTGTTAAAGAACCTTTTAAAGCTTTTAGTGTGTGTAAGTGCAAGAAAGGGAATTATCTGGCATACTATATTTAAAGCTCAAATTTATAGGCACCACTGAATCACTGCTGACCAGATATTTAGGTGGTGGATCATTCTCACCAATGTGCTGAAACTGATATGCTAGTGTGTTTGGTACTGGTAAGTGTTTCATGCACAGTTACTTTGCTAGCCACTTTAATAGACACTCCTACATTGTTTTTTGGTGCATAGCCAGAGAATATATTTTGCCTTTTCTATGAGTGTGTATCCTCCAGCCATAATTGGTCATCATTGATCAGATCCTGACCACAGAGTTTTTTGCTGGTGGCTGGATCTGCCAAGCATGTACATTGTGGTGATCATTCTAGATGAGTACATAGCTACTGGCTACATCCATTAATATACACCTTGCACCTATAGTTGCAGCTAATAAATTCATTAATTCACTTCCTGGTGGGGATCTGTGTGCAGCAGGTTGAGAAGGTACAGATTGCATCACCTACAATGGGATCCCCAGGTTTTCCCAAGCCAACTATGATATACACTTTATGACCAAATGTATGTGGACACCTGACCATGATACCCATATTTGGGCCTCCCCCAATCTATTTCCACAAAGATGGAAGCACACAATTTTCTATAATGCCTTTGTATGCTGTAGCATTAAGATTTCCTTTCATCAAAACTAAGGAGCCCAAACCTGTTCACAAAGTAAGATGCATAAAGACATGGTTTGCCAAGGTTGAATTAGAAGAACTCAAGTGACCTGCACAAAGCCCTGACCTCAAACCCACTGAATACTTTTGGGACGAAGTGGAACACCAACTACATGCCAGGCCTTCTTGCTCAACATCAGTCCCCAGTCTCACTAATGCTCTTGTAGCTGAATGGGAAAATCCCCACAAAATCTAGTGGAAAGCCTTCACATAAAGCAGAGGACGTCAGAGCAAGTAAGAGGGCATGAAATCTGGAATGGGATTTTCAACATTCACAGAGGAGTGTGATGGTCATTTGTCCACATACTTTTGCCCATGTAGTGTATAATCTCTCAAGTGGGCCCTTGATCTGGCCGGGGGTTTCTGTTCAGCAGGTCACACCTGATAGCAGGAGCCGACCAGGGGGTTGTAAGGTGCCTAAACCATCTCATCTGTAGTCTCAAGCACTACTATTGGCAAATTGATGAGGAAAGCAAACAGTTTAGCCACATACAATTTACTCGGTTGGTTCTAGTTGCAGTTTTTTTTTTTTTTTTTTGCTTTTTTTTTTCATTACTTATAAATCATAAGTATGTTTATATATGTTCATTACTTATAAATCATAATTCTTTAAAAGACTACATAGTATCAAAGAACAATTGCCTTTTTTGATTTAGTCAATAGGTTTTAAGTACACACACTCACACAAGATGTGCTTCAGCAAGGGATTCAAAATAGGGCAAAACCCTGATCAAAATAAGTAACAGGGCAGCTATGCTCACTGGCCAAATGAACTACTTATCACTTCTTTCATTTGAAAGGGAGCTCACTGAAATTTTGGGTTTTGAGGAAATCTCATTAATCAAGACAAATACCACCACAGGCTAAAAAAAAAAAAAAAAAGGCTGATTGCAGTACTCCAATGGTTTGCTGTGCTTTGATGCTTTGTGTTTCCTGGAGGAAACTGTTATATTGTTTTTGGTTTAAGTGAAAGTGTTGGGCTCCAGTAAATCTAATTTAGTTGTTCTATTTGTTATTCTGTGCTTCAGTTCAGGTTTCTCTATAGGTACGCATATTATGTTTTTATGTTTTTGGTTACGCTAGTGGTCTAGGATGAAAACTGTCATTTTTGGCTGAACTATCTATGCTCACAGAGTAATGTATTATATACATTTAATCAGTACATGTGTATGAATCATTTGTTGACCATCTTTATAAATTAAAGTGATAAAATTATGAACTACACAATATAAAGCTAATGTCAAAAAAATGTTGCATGCTCTTTTTGAAGAAGACATGGTGATTCCGAGCATCAAGAGTGAAGAGAATACTACCCTTTCAGCTCAACAGGACAGTGCTCAAGCCCCTGTCCTTACATGGCAGTTCAGAGAGAAAAAGACTGTGTGTGAGGACATTAGGCACCCTACAGCTATTGTGCGCTCCCCTCAGGCTGTGTGTGCTGCTGCAGTGGGAGGCTATGTACTCATGTAGACTGCAGATTTTCTCATTTTAATTTTAATAAACACAGTCTTTGACTGTGCAGGCATTTTGTGGGTCTGAATCAGCCAAGGACAAAACAAGAACCATGGAAAAGGAACCATGTTTGTACATATTCGATACCTATTTAAGTTAAAAAAAAAAAGAGAGAGAGAGAGAGAGAGAGAGAGAGAGAGAGACTTATTCTATGAGCTGCTACATTATGTAATTGTAAATTGCACTACTACATCATAAGCTTTGCACAAACTCAGATGAAACTATTTATGTAAGTAGTGACCAGTCAGTCTAATTAAGATTAATGTTATTGTATTTTGCAGTGTGTCTTCACTGATTACTGAGTCTAAAACAAGTTAACATTTAACTACATTTTGCCACACCAACTGTTAATACTAGTTTGCTCTATAACATTACAGTCACCACCTTTTAGAATCCTTTTAGAATGTGAAATTGCTTAGAGGTACATGAAAAAAGTGTACTGAATCAGAAAACAATTCAATTTTATTTGTATAGTACTTTAAACAATGGACACTGTCACAAAGCAGATTTACAGAAATAAATACATTCAAATTAAATTAAACCAAAATAAATTGTAAATATGCGAATTTATCCCTAATGAGCAAGCCAGAGGCGATGATGGCAAGGAAAAACTCTCTGAGATGATATGAGGAAGACACTTTGAGAGCAACCAAACTCAAAAGGGAACCCATCCTCATCTGGGTGATAACGGATAGTGCAATTAAAAATAACCCTCTTCTATAACTGTGTACTGTATGGACAAATAACGCAATTGTACAACCAGTAAATTCATCACCGTATTCAAATGAAGTCTGATTTGTTAATCCACTGTCCACTGATGGAGTCCTGAGTACAAAGCTGCTCGTGGTAACCTCAGCCCCAAACCCACCACAGCAATCACAGTCCCAAGCCATCACAGTAAATCTCCCCATATGAGATCCAGACCAGCTTTTCCCAGACCACTTCCCCTGCTCCCAAGACACCTGTACCACGTTCTTGGTGTTCTTGAGTGCATGGTTTAGGCAAGTGAGAACAACACCATCATGTAGCAGTTGGATGAAAAGTGACTGAATGGTAATGCAATGGTAATTGTAAGGGAGAAATTTTGGCTTTGTGCTAGATAGCCAGGCCCCCTTACTGAAGAATCAAAAATACAGGCATGCAGCAACCTGCTACAGTATGTAGGATTTCATAACAATTTATTATGTACTTTTATATTATTTGGAATATTGAAGGCTTCATATGTTTAAGCCCTTAAAGTCCCTTATTAGTTCATCTTCAGTAAGTGCTTTATCCTGAGCAGTGTCACAGAGAATCCAGAGCCTATCATGGCAACACTGGGCACAATGTGAGAGAAATCACCCCATATGGGACAGATTATTAGTTATTCTGTTATTTCTCTTAAAGCACATTATTCAGTGGTGGCATGGTGGTGCAGTTCGAACCCGAGCTTGTGTGCAGTTTTTGTGCATGTTCTCCCCACTTCTGCTTGGTTTCGTCTAGGCTCTCTGGTTTCCTCCCAGCTCCCAAAAACATGCGAGCAGATGGATCGACTTTGGTGTGAATATGTGTGCATGGTGCCCTGTGATGGACTGCCATGCCATCCGTTGTATGTCCCTGCCCCTCGGAATAGGCACCGGAACCACTGCAACCCCAAACCACGATACAGCATTTACTGAAAGTGAGTGAGTGAGTGAGTAGCTATGAATTATTCTGTCACTACAGTGAAAGTAATAGAACAAGTATAACATTCGGAGAGTTTAAGGGGTTAAATTGCTACAATGAATGGAGAGTGATTATTCAGTGGATTTTCCCTTCAGACGAACATTAGAAAGCACACCTACAAACACAGATGTGGACTTTCAAAGGCTTGAATGAAGCAGGGATGTCACATCAACTAACTTCTCAATTTATCACAGTCTTAGAAAACCCTAGCAATCAAAATGTGACTGGCGTGGCTGAATAGTCTTAGAGTAAAACAGGGACAGGGAATGCAGGATAGAGAGAGAGAGAGAGAGTGTGTGTGTGTGTGTGTGTGTGTGTGTGAGAGAGAGAGAGAGAGAGAGACTCGGGGATAAGGCTGAGGTATGGAAAGTCCTTGGCCTAAAAAAATGGGATCAGACCAATGCGCAAGTGCGCGCCTGCTCGGGAGCGCGCCCAGTTCAAGCATAAACTACTGCAAACGCTCAGCTGCTGACTGCCGTCTCCATTCTTCAGTGTAAGCTATGAAAACGCTTAAAGGTTGCTACACGTCATGTCATACCCTAATAATGAATTAATGACCAGTGTAAGCCCAGTGAGCTTTAATGAACACTGCAACACCGAACGCCAGCACTGTAGGTGCTCTTTAAAGATCGCCTAAGCAAGAAAGAAATACTAAACTGACAAAGAAAAGTCAGTTGTCAATCACGCCAGCAGTCGCATATGCTGTACAAACTAACATTTGATTATCTGTGCTCGCCAACACGTACCTGTCTTTACCTTTTAACACTCTCCGGTATTTACCTTACGTCATAAAAATACTGCATCTGTTAATATGCGTCATATATGGCAATTAGACACAGGTTTATTCTACAGAATGGTTCTTTATCCATACAACACGCTCTCCAGAGTCCCTGTGGCATATGGGTTCACTTACACGCATGCGGCACAGTAGCTACTACTGTACTGTACTTACAGAGACAGACATTACAGCACTCACTAGAAAATTCCTGCAAATGTTCATATACACGCAGGTCTCCAGATGTGTAGCAAATACAGTCACAGCATATTCACGCTAGCTCTTCAGCTGGAACATCTGTGCAAAGGGCGGAACTCCTGACATGCAGCCCATATGATTTAGTAAAAGCCTGCTTAAGATCACGACACACACACACACACACACACATACACACACACACCGGGTAAAGAGAATTCACGAACTCACCCTTCTCAAAGAGGCGACAGGATCCTGCCTGCACAGCCGAGATCCTCACAGTAGAGATGTCCGGTTAAAAAAAAAAACTGCTCTCTCTCTCTCTCTCTCTCTCTCTCTCTCTCTCTCTCTCTCTCTCTCTCTCTCTCTCTCTCTCTCTCTCTCCTCGGGTGCGCATATTTTCCCGCTCTTCTTTGTTTCTGCGCACTCTCTACTCCCTATACTGAAGCCATGCAGTAAGCTAAGGTAACCAACAAGAGAATAAGGAAATGAAGATCAAGAAGGGTTAAAAAAAAAAAAAAAAAAAGACTATTCTCCACTTTAATGTGTGCCACTGACTTATAAGATGCTGAGATCTTTTTTCTCTCCCTGGCCAGTGGGTTTGTAGAAGAAGACTGCAGTGCACCTGTCCACAGATCAATGCTTTTCTCACGGTACAAAAGCATAAAACATGCGTCACTTCACACATCCAGAAACATCAGCTGCGCATGGAGAATCAGTGAGCAGGGGAAATTTCACACTCCCTGACCCTGACAAATTTCATTCTCCTGGACAAATTTCGTTCCTGGGGATCCCCTTGTCTACTCAGGATGCTAAGTGAGTACCAGAACTCAGAGCAGCAAAGGAGGTCAATTCTTTTTTTTACATACAGTAAACAGTAATGATAGCAAATGAACCCTAAACAGTGCGTCAGTTCTATACTACAACACAGCCTTTCTCTTTCAGAGAGTGTTCCAAGAAAGCTAAGAACCCATAACTTTAAGATAGTTATACTTTTGAAGTGTGTTCGAGATTATTATTTTGCTTTCCATGAAAAAAATATATGATGGGACACCAGAGAAAAACTGCAGTAGTGATTTGTTGTATTGCAAATCATTTGTACACTTTCAAGCAGGGAAAAGTTCTTCAAAGGTGTTTTTTGTATTACGTTATGGGTTCTTAGCTTCCTAAAGGGAAGTAAAATTGTAACCCAAACTGAATGAGAGAAAAAAAAAAACCCTTTGTGTTCTAGAACCTTTCTTTAGTGTATAGCTTCCACAGTCATTCATTCATTCATCTTCAGTCACCGCTTTATCAGGGTTGGTCAGGCTTGCAGTGGATCTGGAACCTATTCTAGGAACGCCGGTGCAAGGTGGCGGACACACACACTGGGACATCACAGGGCAGCATGCACGCACATTCACTCACTTATTCGCACTTAGCGTATCCAGTCCACCTACTGGAATGTTTTTGGGAGGTGGGTGGAAACCAGAGAACCTGGACAATCTCTCTCATACACACTTAAAAACCAAGCTCAACAGTATACATGTGTATATATACGGTACACACCCACTTTAATGCATATTTTTCTCTCTTTTCTCTCTCTTCTTTTCTCTTGGGCTCCTTCCTTGATCCCTGATGAGCAAATCTTGTATTTTTAGAAGCTATATCAATAGCATATGGTACACTCTGACCCCAAAATAAAATGCACACAGCTTTAGATACAAGAAGATCTGTCAAGATTTGTCAGTTATTTGTTGAAATTGCTTCATTTATTCACAGCGTAGTCATACTGTCTTACTGTATGTCTGTGTCCAGACACAGGCTCACGGAGGTTAATACACACACTTAATGCCGCTTATTTAACACGTTCAACATTCTAAAGTGGCTTTATATTATGACCAGTGAAGGAGGAAGAGTTTATATAGTATTTGATTATCCAAATGCATTTTAAATGTACAGAAGTGCTTGTGAAATTCAATAGTTAAATGGCTCAGAGGGTGACGAGCAGATGAGAAGCAGGGACAGTTACAGTAAGGAGGTTATGTTGGATTTTAATAGGCAAGGGAACTGAGGGTGTCCCATTATATCACTCCATACCCTCCGGGAGCCAGCCAGGATGAAGTGATAAAAGGAGGAAGAGACAGAGGGGGAGAGGTGAAATGGAGAGATGCTTAGAGAGGTGGTTTTGCTTTCTCAGTAGCCTCATCAGCAAGAATGTGTAAGTCAGCTGCTTCAAATAAGCAATAAAAGACAGGGGCAGAAACAAAAGACGTCAATAAAGAACATTATTGAATCCTTTTGACATATTTGATTGTGGTTCACAAGTATCGAGAATATAAAAAATTTGCCTCATAATTTTTGTGCAGTCGTTTATTCTCCAACATCACAGTCCCTTCTTTCATGCATGTTAGAATCTGATCGGATTCTTTAGGAAGAGGTAAGCCTTTAGATGTCAATAAAAAAAGAGATTCAATAAAAGAGATTGGGCATGAGGGAAATCTGACCTTTTGTACAAAGCGGTTAACATGGCCAATATCATAAATTTGCTTTCATTTAAATAGGGACCTAGAAATAGTACAAAATCTTGAATTCAAGGTATTCAAGTAATTCAACATTTACTTTCTTTGTTTGAAATGTTTCAGAATTCTAAAACATTCTGTTTATTTCCAATTTTAAATGAAAAAAAAAGAAAATCCCAGATTTTCAGTGTGGCCTTAGACTTTCGGATCCCACTGTATGTCTTATGTCTTTCAGACATTTCCTTACAGCTCAAGTCTGTAAAAGTAAACTAAGTTAGAAGAGAAATCTTCCTTCAAATCTACTGCTTTCCTGTGTGTTGGCATGTCTGTGCATTTGGCACATCATTTCTTCTCTTGATTTGCCGTTCTAATTACATTTTCTGTTCACTCATTTCATCTTTATTGATATACGTTTGTCTTCTAGTTTCTTTTTGCTTTTACTCAAATATTTCTTTCATGACGGGGTCTCCTCCTATCCCCTTTTACTCTTCGCATCCCAATCCCAGACCTTTCTTCTCTTTGCCTCTTCACTTCTCTTCTACCCTTTTCTATTCTTGTCTCTCCTCTTCAGCTCCTCGTCAGCTCTCCTCTCTTCTCCTCCTCTCCGTTTTTCTTTACTCCAGTCTTATCCCCTCCCCTCATCTTTCCTCCATTCTCCTCTCCTCTGTTCTCTGTGGACACCATGTCTTCCTGCAGTTCTGCTGCGTGTCAGTGGAGGCTTAGGTTGTGAAGCTGGATAGTTTTAGATTCTTTTCCAGGTCAGGTTTTCTGACTTAAATCAGGCCAGGCCTGAAACTGCACGCACTGTGCAGACAGCCTATAGAGTCTCCCTAACCTCATTCACAGCCTCAAAACTAAACATATACACACACAAGCCTGAAAATTCACTCCAAATATGCAATGCAATCCATCATCTGCTGATCTTTTTAGGTGATGCTACTTACTTGTGTAAAATTAAGCTAAAACCATAATACGATGTAAAATGTTTTAATTAATGAATTAGTTTTTTTTTTTAAATATAATTACTTTGTCATACTAGAGTATCTACTTACACTTCACTGTTACCGAGAAATGTATCTTGAATACTTTTTGTTAAATCTGTTGAAACTATAGTGATTATTCAAATAGTAGAGTCTATAAGTGTTGTAAGTGAATTATATTTTAAAATATAACATAATTGTGCCTTTATAGGAATATCGTGAATTACTACAGAAACAGTAACGTTTTAGAATGAGCACTTTAATATAAACCTGTGATTATGCATTACAGCTGGCACTATGGTCAGAGCCATACTGTTACAGAAAATTAATCAAAGCCTTCTGACCAGTCATATTCAAGAATTCAACATGCTATATTATGTAATTACCGTGTTGATGGCTAAACTCAGGAAAAGCCTACGTAGTTAGACACACAATTACCACAATCACCAGTGCTTATTATGACCTAAATGGATGGTGATGATTTTTTTTTTTGAAGGTCTAACTGATCTAACTTATTTGCTTCCTTTCTTCTCAAATAAGCTCCTTCCTGATTTGTATACAATTTAGCACTAGCCTTCAGAATTAAGTGGTCACCATTCACTGTTTGTGATTTATACTCAACTAGAATTCTTTTCAAAATCTTATTTTCAAACAATAGCCACTTCAAAGCATATATGTATTTTAATATATTTCCTGTATACAGAGATTTGTTAAGCATATACATTTTAATTCATGCAGTGATACATATATTTGCTTCCATGACAGAAATTTCTAAGGATAACAAACAAGTGGATCATAAAATACACATTCGTTGTATATTTGTTATATTTGCACACCACAATACACTTCATACCTCCTTATCGCTTATGGTATTAAAGACAATAAGATGAAGTGAGGTTGTTAGTACAAAATGAGCTGAGAAACTTTTTCTAAACTCCTGTGAAAGAAACGGAAGTCATCAGCTTCAGACATCGACACGCCACGCAGATCTGCAACTAGTATTCTCAACATGAAAATGAAATATTAGCTATCTTGTATAATATTATTATTATTATACAATATTAGCTAGCTTATCTTGATTTTAACTTAACTAACTTAAAGAAGTTATTCGAGCCGGGAAAAAAAATCAGATATATCATGATTCTCAGTATTCCGTTAGATTTATGGAATCTCTGTGCTGAGAGATTAAGCAAATTATATATATATATATATATATATATATATATATATATATATATATATATATATATATATTCTTATACAAACACTATTGCACTGGGTAGTAAAGAAATGTATTTAAGAAAGAGTAGCATGGTGAAGATACAGCTTGGAAATTAAATAAGACGTGCTCCACTCTAATGGCTAGGAATCATTAAGGCTGGATTCATGGAGAATATGGAGAATAGCTTGTGTGATGCCTTATGGTCTGCATGCCAGTGACAATTGGAAGCTACAATGGCTCAAACCAAACTTGTTAGCGCCATGTGCTAACTCTTCCACCAATATAAATTCTGCCATTTGCTCCACCTCGGCTTACAGCTACCATCTGCACAGACCAGTGCATAGTCCTTTTATATAGCAGGGATGAAGGATGTGCAGGGGTATGTAAGGTATATAATAAGGCACCACACCAACTATAAACAAGAGCAACCAAATAAGAATATGAAGTCAATGACATGCATTTAATCCCTTAAACTCCCAGGACCAATTATGCTTGATGATGAATTACTGAATAATTACTGAGTAAATGAGAATGAGTTAATGCTTCACTCATATTTTGTGTCATTACTGTGATGGGCTGCACGGTCCCTGTATCAAAAATATGACTATTATATTTTGTCACATGCAAAAAGCTGGTTTAGGAACTAGAGAGGACTGCAAACAGCACTGGAGAGTGTGATGATACAGTATATTTAAAGCTCTTTATCATGCAGTCTGATAATATTCTCACTTCTGTATGTGCTCTTTGAGTAGATTATACATCTATACCACCAGAGGGCCTGTGTGAAGAGAACAGTCTGGTGTTCATGAGACGTGTGTGGCCTTAAATCATGAAACCGAATGAATTTCCTTTGCTTTTTGGATCTTGGTTTCTCTTGGAGAGAAACTGAGACATGCTAATATATAATGTTTATATCTAGTTTCCTAAAGAGGGAATCTGTACAGGCCCAGCTAATTTAACACAGGGCACATTACTGTACACTAGCGTGTTAGTAAAATATCCGTTTTGAATAGTTCTCACTGGAAAACACTGCACAATTCATGGCTGTTCTAGAAGGCAGGTTTTTGGGATGTAGGAAAATCATGAATAGCTGTTAGCTTGGATAGGAGCATTGTTTATTTGTGCTGTGTGATCTCAGACAGCAGTGAGAGGGGTGCCAGGGAAATCAACGTTTATGTAGGTAAAGCCCTGGAAATCTTCCTGATCGATGGCTGCAAGAACATCTGGATCAGAGGGAGTCAGGGCTGCGGAGGCAGCTGTGAAAAACTTGTCAAAATTTTCTCCTTTTTTCCCTCCCTATAAGACAAGAGGGAATAAGCAGCTATTATGTAAAGCACACATTCACAGACACACACTTGCATGCACACACATACAGTATACACATTCACAGCAGTTATTTTAATGTCAAAACCAGTCACCTCTAAATGCAAGGATGAGATCATAAGTTAATGAATCACAATGCCGCAATCAGATTTGTAAGTCTTTTGCTTGTGATTGTAACGTTGTGATTCCTATTACAGCTACAACTCAACTAATTTACATCTTTACAATGCTCATGGTGCAATAATGAATCACAATTTATGCTGTTGCAGCTTTCATGCTGGGTTTGTGAATCACCAGTTATGCTGAAAAAGCTCACGATTGTGACTTGTGGGTTTAGAAACATCTCAAAAGAGTTATATTTTAAGGAAAATAATCTAATTGAATGACTGCAAAGAGTTGAGGAGGCAGGGTTGAAATAAAACCCTGAGTTACAAGTTGCAACTATGTACAGTGTAAAATCATCACGTTGAGTTCTGTGATCTTTGAACCTGTTATGTGAGACAAAAAAAAGGCAAGCTCAGTGCATGATTTATTACTTGCAAGTCAGAAAAGAAGTGCACACAAAATAATTGTGTTGAAGATGCAGGTTTACGAAATTGACTACTACTTCTATTATTGATTTACTATAGTTTCTGTGTTGCTTTTATGTACAAATCCTTTTTAATACACGCAATACACAAACATACATAACACTCAAGTAAAGTATATTTTAGTAATGAGTAGTACTGAAGCAGAACCTTAAGGCTAGATTCGCGCACACACACACACACACACACACACACACACACACACACACACACACACACACACACACACTTGCTTAATTAATGTTATGCCTACACCTATACTTAACTCAACCTTAATCTCAGTGACCGAAAGGAAATTATTTGGCTCTTTTAGTTTGTTTAAATAAAAGATGAGTTTTCTTTAACAAAAAAAAAAAGCATTCCTCATAGGGACCAACCAAATGTCCCCACAAAATAAAAATTGTCTCCATTTGGTTTCCACCAAGATAAAAAAACATGCCCACATGCACTCACGCACACACACACACACACACACAGAGCACTGAGAGTTATATTATTGAGGGGAACTGACAGGCCTGGGCTTGAACGGTGGCTGAATCTCCAGTCTCTCCAGTCTGTCCCAGTCTATCCAACGGAAGAAAGGATGCTCACGTATCTCTCTCTCTGCATCCTCTCCCCCACCCAGACGCTTCACTGGATTCTTGGTCAAGAGCTAGAGGGAGGGAGAGAGAGAGCGAGAGAGAGAGACATTTATTCGTCAGAATGCACCACCACATTAAATATCATAATTTTAGAGCCAACTGGTTTTCTAAACCCTGTAGACTTTGCATTTAAATTGGTTTTTGGAGATTAAATTTTTTTCATGTGCTTGAGTAACTGTGCAAGTATTATTATTATTTTTTGTTTTCATTTTAAAAAGCCCAGTGAAGTTAAATTATATTTCCTTCCTCACTCCAATGATTGTGTATTCATAGCCCACACAGTCTGTTGACTGGATTTTAGATGCATGGTTTAATATACTTTTAATAAATGCAGAGTGGATTACCCCTTTGCAAATGGCAACAGCCTCACGAGATAGAGTCTTGGGATATGATACGCTTTGCTCCATGATGGACTGAAACAACTCCTCTTCATCGATCCCATCAAATGGAGGCTGAGAGAGAGAGTGAAAGTCGTATTATTGTTATTGTTAGCTTTGGTTAGATCTTCATTCCTCTTTATGGGCATTTTTTTGATATAGCTAAATTTGTTTGATAATTACAGTTCCTCTCTTTCCCATGAAGGTTTGGCAATCGTGTAACTAAAAGTAATTCACTTCTATTGTCTGGACTAAAATTAGGTTACAATTAGGGTTAATAGCTGTAACTTTTCTTGCATTCTTTGCTTATATAAAAATGATGCTTGCTA
>CM040975.1:22263516-22273830 GCA_022985145.1 Pangasius djambal | reverse complement strand
AATAGCTGCTAATGGGGATTTCTTTGATGAATCCAAAATTTGAGTATTTTTCTATGTTATGTTCATGTTTATGTTCATAAACTTTTTATTTAATAAAATATGTTTTCATAGTTTGTGTTGTGCCTTATTATCAATGCAAAATGGTCACTAACTAAAGAGGATTTATGCTGATATTGCCCAAAAACCCTATTTTGTTCAGACGTTTCCAAACTTTTGGAGGGCAGTGTACGTTTTTGTGCTTTCTCTAGTATTTTTAAATCTAAAAAACGTTATGTTATTTTTATAGCTTTTTGAATCGCACAATGTCCCCCTTGCCCTTTCAGACATTTCAAATGTCTATTTTTAGATGGTACAGTATGAGTAAATGATCAACAAAATAAGAAAATGCCAACAGTAACATCTGATAGTGGAAACTAACCTTAGAAAAGACAGAAATGCAGGGGGCAACCTATCAGATTAACCACTTGTCATTTGTAGTTAACCAGGAAGCCAACCGTAATCAGGAAAGTAATCAGTTTCAGGAAATATTTAAAACACATTTTATAGTTGTTTTGACAACACTTTATAATTACTTTCATTAATACATCATTAATTGGCATGAACAAATAATTAGTTATTCAGAATTTGACAATCAACACGTTTATAACAAATGTAAACGTTAACAAACATCAGCAAATGTATTACATGTATTACAGGGTACATGTTTTCCTGTACCCTTACTATTTATTTTTCATTACTAAATAAGAAAAACAGTAAATGTCTAAAAATCATTTCAGTTACAAAATCAGTGAGACGTATACCTTTCTAATATAGACCTAAGTTTGTTGATTCATCCTATGTATATAATGTATTTGTTAACATGTAAACTATGGCTATACATATGGAGCTAAAAATCTTGTTAACAAATTAACAAATGTGTGTAGGCATGAATTCAATAGTTATACTGTAGATGTTTTTGCAGTATGTAAAATATAGTGGAAACTGTTCATGTGTAGGCTTGTAATCTATCAGTAAATATGCATCTCAAGTTCCTGTGCATTTTAAAACAATATTGACCTCATATTACAAAAAAATGCCTATTACATAATATTCCGAACAAAATGTGCTCTACAAGAGTGACCTTATCCACCCTCAATAGGAAATGATATCTTTTAAACAATTAAAACTTGACATTAACATTAACAGTGCAACATAATTTTTTTAGATACAGAATTATGCAGTATGCATAAGCTACATGTATGCTTATTGCCAATGAACTTGGATGATGCTAAAGAAAAGAACCTATATTAATTATTTAGCCAAGACATGTGCAACTGCTCCTCAGCAAGATTGCTGTTTTTTCGAGTTCATGGCATTGTGCACAATTGTTTGTTTTGTCAAGCAACTGCATGAACTCTCATTTATAATTATTTGTTAATTTTCACATTTGTAATAACTTTTAGTTATTAATGATCCAATAATAAGGTATACACACATTAGCATCTAAATGAAGTATCATTCATAAACAATGTTAATGTTTAAAAACAAAGCATTGATTTGTTCATCACTATTAAATGACTATTTAAAAGAGTACACATATATTAACTGACATGAACAGACATGACATGGACTCTCATGTACAAAAATTCTGAATTACTAGTAATGATTTTTTGAAATCTATTATTGATGTATTAATGAAGGTTATTATAAGGTGTTACCTAAACGTCTATAAGACACTATTTAAATACTTCCTGAAACTACTTAAGTGAACATTTAGGTTAAATAAAAACGACCAGTGGTTAATCTGATAGGTTGTCACCTGCATTTCTGTCATTTCTTAGGATAATTTGCCAAGTCAGATGTGATTGTTAGCTCATTTTTTTTCTTAGCAGTTTTTTTTGTTCATTTACATGCAATAAACAATGATATGAACAGCCATTAGTTCATTTATAAATGTTTGTTTAATTGTCCAATTCTGAATAATTAATTATTTATTCATAACTATTATATGACATATTAATTAAAGTTATTCATCATCATCATTGGAGTGACCATTACATATTTTCTCAAATGTTTTTCAAAACACTCACATACTATAATAATCTACAACTACATACACATTGTGTAAGACACCACATTCTTATTGTTTACATGGAATGTAATTGGTCAACCTAATCCCATGTATCCAGTCATCTACAGCGGACACATATTTGTCCTCATGGGAGTTAATCATAGTTTTGTGTAAGTTATTTAAACTGTGGATGAAATAGTAGATGCAAATAGTTTACAAGTCTGAGCACTAGAGAAAGAAACAGTCTGAGCACTAGAGAAAGAGTTTAGCATTAGGGTCTAATGCTTTGTTTCTTGGTTGTACAATAACTGCTACCTTCAATGCTACTTTATCACTGCTTTCAATCATTTAAACAGAACTGGCAGAAATGTATTTATACCTTCTAGATAACCACAGCATAGCTTACACCTTAACCCAGCCTGCTTAACACATATTCAAATCTGAGTAGAGAATACAACTAAGGGATTCTGCATGCATTCTGCTGTTAGAAACTTAGTTTCAAATTTATGTTAATTGCAAACAATTTCAAAGAAAGCACTGAATTTTTCCATGAATGGTTACCTTGATAAATGTGCTTCATATGTAGACAATAAGAATGTCTTTGTTTTTCCTGCTACTGTAATTGAGTTTGCATGAGGATGTAACATGAAAACTTTTTTAAATGGCTTAAGCGGTTGAGGGAAAAAAAACAAACAGATATTTTGACAGCGACACTGATTACTTTGGGTGGCTCTAAAAACAGCGAGCAAGAAACAGTCCAAATTGCTCACAACGGTTTCAGATGACAGAACACGGAAACATTATCACATTGCAGGCCTGGGTGAACCATCTACAGATCATCTGAGACTAGCTTTTAGAGTTTCTGTTTTGAAAACTTTGTTTTGGGAAGGAATATAAAACATCTTTATAACAGTAAATTATGGAAGAGGGTGTATGTTTACATACCTGCCCAGCCAGCATCTCATAGAGGAGAACCCCATATGACCACCAGTCTACTGCTTTACCGTATGGCTGATATGCTACAATCTGATGAATAAACAGATAAACTAATAATTAAACAATGCTCCCAAAGCAGGACTGTATCATGCATCATTTAAAGGACACGTCCACCGTGAAAGACATTAAATGTGTTTGTATTGAAGAATATATGCTGTGTTTAGCAAATCTGGTGGTAATTTGTTGGTTGATGCTGTATTTTATTTTTTCCTGTGAGAAGTTTGTGATTATCTGCCACTTCGACACAGGAGGACATTGCTAGAACAGTTATGACATTTAATAGGAGAATTTTCCAACAATCTTAGACATAAGTGATAATAGTCTAATTTGGCTGTTAACTCCTAAAAACCAAAGAGCAACAGCTTCTTTTCCCACTCACCGTTTTCCAGCAACCTTCAAATCAAAGGATTTAAATACATCCCTAGAATGCCCTTCATACAACCATCTAGACTGGTTGTAACCTTGGCCAGGAATAGATGTCATCAGGTGGTTTCCAACTGTCAACCAGTGTTTTGACCTTTAACCATGACTTTCTCCAGCCGGTGGGTCATAAGTGGTGGACATATCACTTCCTCGCTCCTCCTGGTTTCCAGTTCTTCTCTTCCCTACTGTGCCAAAGCCAACAGCAGGCTCTTTCCACAGCTTCTTCCAACCTCCAGGCTGCTGTTTTTCGGTCACAGCTTCTGAATCCCATCCCAGCCAGCATACTCCACACTGATTGTGCTGTTTCCCCAGTCTGATCAGCAGACTCCTTGATTTCCTAGGTCATCCTGGCCCAAGTGGCCATTCGGTCCAGCTGAGTCAGGACCCACCTTGCCTGAACATTGGTTGGAGTTTCAGTGCCATCCATGAATCCCCTGATTGCTAGCTGGGGCAGTTTTTGGTCCTCTAATTTTTTTTTCTAGGTTCTGTAATAATCAGGTTCATTCCCAAAATGGGTGAAATTATACATCCGGTTATGATAACTTTGTCCATGGAGGGCAACTCTATTGTGAAGTTAATGGTTCAGAATCACAACCTGATGTCTTTGAAGTAACTGGTAATCTTGTTCTTGATGTGGACCACTTCACCTCATTTGACACCTCTTGCATCTTTCTCTGACTCAAAATTCTGACAGACCCTGACAACTGGCTTCAATTCCAAGGAATTATTCCTGGGTGACTCCATCAGAGTATATATGCTGCTGTCTTGAGTGTATGAAAAAGAATTATCATACAGAAATTAAATGAGCTTAGTTAATGAGAAGGCAAGCCAAAGTGTGCAATTTAGAGGCCAATATACAGTATGCACAGCATTTGTGTGTGTGTGTGTGTGTGTGTGTGTGTGTTCACTTGTATGAGCATGAGATTCATTTCCTCACTAGAAGGGACAGATATAGTCTCTATGCAAAATGACAGGGAAAAAAGATCAATTTTTACATAATGAAATCAATAACAGTGGGGTTAACTGCTCAGTTAAAGGGGAATTCCACCAAAAGTATTTTGGGTCCATGAAAAGTATTACTGTGATTGTACTACATTACTGGGTATGTGCATGTGACAGGATCTAGAGTTGGGGTTTAACACAATGGCACTATCTGTATATGTTTAGTTCTCCAAATAAATGTTGTGATGTTATTTCCATTAAGAGGTGCATCAATTTTTGGTCAAGATCTTGTATTGACAATGAAAGAGGTGAGCACTCTGTAAAGTCTCCTCCAGCACATCCCAAAGCCTTTCACTGAGGTTAAGGTCAGGACTCAGAGGTGCCAATTGATGTGTGAAAATGATTCTTTATGCTCTCTGAACCATTCCTTCACAATTTTAACCCTGAAGAATCTTGGCAGTGTCATCCTGGAATATGGCCATTATACGTCTTTCTACATGGTTATTAAAGAACTAAAAAGCGACACACTTCATCTTTTAAGATTAAAAGAACTGTTGCCAAACATATAACATGCTAGAAACATTATAATCACTCTAATAATGATCCATTCATAGACTCTTATGTATTTGCCTATTAAAATCTAAACAGCGACTTTTTTTGGCCAGGCAGTGTATTAATTAACTATTTTTTTGCATCCCACATGATCTATCCATGAAGAGGTGGTTTGCCAAGGTTGGAGTGGAAGAAATTGAGTGACCTGCACAAACCCCTGACCTCAACCCCACTGAACAGCTTTGCGATGAATTGGAATACCGACTGCCTTCTTGCCCCACATCATTGCACAACCTCACTAATGCTCTTGCGGCTGAATGGGCAAATACTCGTAGCCACACTCCTAAATCTAGTAGAAAGCATTCCCAGAAGAGTGGAGGTTATTATAACTGCAAAGGGGGACTAACTCTGGAATGGGATGTTCAGAAAGCACAGATGGGTGTGATGGTCAGGTGTCAACAAACTTTTGGTCATATAGTGTACATTTCAGAATCTGAAATCAACTAGTCTGAAAGAATAAATTGGTTTATTAATTTAGTCAGTAGGGTTTACACCTTGACATTACAATCTTTGTTAACTTCTCATGGTTGCTGGCCATTCCTGGCTATCTAATATTGATGAGCCTTATTGTGAAAACGTGTACCTTTGAGGAGGTAAAGAATGTGATGGTTTTTACATCTGACAAATGTTCTAAATCTATCAGGACTTGGCTCTGCTTGACTAAGAAATCATCTTTACAGGAACCATGTTGTTTTGTTTACATTACATTATTATTATGCCCTAAAACACAATGTGCAAAAACAATGCTTAAAACCGTTGGATGTAGAATTTGGGGGTTAGAAGCCCTATCTGGTAGAAAAATGCTATTAGCAGAACAACACTTTTTATGGGTGGCATGGAGATACAGTGGGTAGCGCTACAGCCTCCATGTTCACTGGTTAAATCCTCAGCTTGAGTTATTGTCTGTGTGCAGTTTTGCCTGCTCTCCCTGGGTCTGTGTGTGTGTGTCCTCTCACTTCCCAAAACCAGAGCCAATGGTAGCAAGCTAGCTTCAATCTCTCAGCATGCTGTTTACGCAGAGTGATGTAAGTTTCCTTACTGCCCACAAAAAAGTGCGTGATTCTGAAGCCAATATCAGTGAGCTAGCTGGCTATCCTTAGCTAATTAATGTGAAGAATACATGCCTGATTTTACTACTTTACTATTTGTGTTCTCCACACATTTTGTAATATAATTAGTGTATTTTGTTACCCAATCCAATTTGTTTTCCTTGACCTGTGTTTTAGGCAATTAGCCAACATTAGCTGTCTCTTTTGAAGCAGAATTTCAAAATAAGGTTGCAGCACGATGACATATGAAGGATTTGAGTGACTATATGGCATAAGCACTTAAAAAAGAAAATTCCACCCAATCTAACCTGAGCAAATTTGATGGTGATTTACTACTACAGACTTGCCATGGAAACTCACATTGTTTCTTCCCTGACTCAATAATGATTTTTTTCATTTAAAAAAATGTACACTGTGCCGATATTTAGTCTATGTATGTGGTCTTATGATGGCACATTTGCTATGCATTTTGGGAATGCGTGTGTGAGGTGGATTCTGCCAGAAAAAAAAGTGATTTTTGTTATTTTCATAGAACACACTCCTCATGCATCAACATATTAAATTAAGGCTGGATTCCCCTCTAATATTAACATGCTGATGCATGCAGGACTTGCGTTCAGTGTGTGTGCACCTATACAAGATCACTTTCCATGACATACATAGAACACACACCACTTCCATTACGAACAGTGAGAGTATAGTCACATTTGCATTCACAGGCAGAAATGTACATGCACACACGGTTAGTGATGGCTGAACATACAGTTTGAATCATCATGTTAAGTGATTCCAACACAGAGGCACAGTGGAGGAGAAAGAGAAAACAGCAGAACACATACTGCATACTGCATACTGCACATATCTTGTACGAGGAGACGGGTGACTGGAGAAGCAAGACTGCACGATGTGGTCAAAAATATCCCATTGTGATTATATTCTGACATTTTGAAATGATTTGACAAGGTATATAACTAAACACAGACAAAATGTGGCAGGGCTGTATGACATCACCAAAGTGCATACATGTCTATTAAGGAAAAATCTCTATGGTTTTAAAAGGCTGCATTTGCTTTGACAGAGTTATGATTAGAAATGCTTGATTTTACTGCATCACTGCACCAGATGTCCTAAATATGAATGGAATAATTAAATCCTCTCTTGATTAATATAATTACAGATACCAATTATGTAATAATGTGATGCGAGTGTGTGTATATGTGAGCTGTAGTTGGGGAATCAATGAACCTCAGGAGCAATGTAGTCTGGAGTGCCACAGAATGTCCGTGTGGTGTCTCCCTCCATCATGCCTTCCCTGCACATCCCAAAATCAGCGATCTTTATGTGGCCCTCACTGTCTAACAGCACATTATCCAGTTTCAGATCTCTAACAGGGGACAGAGAGAGAAATAGGGAGAGATGGAAAAAGCAAAAGCTTCCTTGTAAGGGCTTGTCATACTTGACTGCACAGTATATGAAGAGTTAATAGGTTTTTCTGTCCTGTCAGCAGTACCTATAGATGATGCCTTTGCTGTGCAGGAAGAAGAGGCCAACAGCTATCTCTGCCGCATAGAACCTGCCAAAGGAAAATTATTCACTCTTGTCAACATGTTCAGCTAGGAAGACACTAGCAATAGAGGGAAAAGGCACGATACTTACGCAGCATGAGGCTCTTTAAATTTTCCAACAATCTGAATATGAAACATGAGATCTCCACCATTCACATATTCCATTACATAGTACAGACGATCCTGCAGCAGGAAAACAATTATACTATACAGAAAAGCATATTCTAAAAATCTTCCGAAATTAAGTCATTGATGAATGACTTACAAACATTTGTGGATAAATATGCTCACAAACCAGTATTTTGGAAGTGCTAAATGTAATAACATCAAGGAACCTTACAGTCTATTACATAATTGTGCCCTGTCAATTTTAAATCCCTTAGGCACAGACATCTCCCTTATACACTAGCACATTATGTAATCCCCCTTAGACAAAATTTAAAAAAGCAAGCTGTTCTCATTAAGTAACTCCTCCCCTCAAGACTATTAATGTCCTTGCTAAAGAGCATGAGGGCTAATTAATTAATTTAATAATTGAGGCTCAGATTTAGGCCAGCATGCTCTTCCTTGTTAATGAAGTGAAGATTTTACATTACTAAAACACAAAATAATTCTAGAAGTTCTATGCTGACATTGTTTGGCCTAAGACGACCAATAAGCTGCTGCCAGTGAAAAGAGGGGCACTTGGGTCAGGATAAGGGCAGTTATGTGAGGGAGGATGCCCTGGAGCAAAAACACTGCAGCTGTTCCAACGGGAAAGATAGGACACTGAAAAAAAGGAATAATTCTGGTATATGGGGCATATCTTAGATGTGTGCACATATACATTCTCTCTGTGAGCACACATACACACCTCAGTCTGGAAGGCGCAAAAGAGGGATGTGAGGAAGTGAGGACGGCCACTCAATCCCAGAACTCTCCGCTCCACCATGGCGCTCTCCGTGTCCTCATCCTGAAACAGCACATCTTTCTTCAGCACTTTCACTGCAAACAAGCGGTCATTCCCTCTTTCTTCAGCCAGCATCACCTGCAGAAGACACAGGCAAAATGCACACTCCTTCACAGTACATTTTCACTTTATATTCTCTGTAACTTAAAAGCAGTAGTTTGTCTTTTGATATTTGCCTCCTGTTTAAGACAGTCTTGATTAAGACATCACCATGACCCTGATTGGGATAAAGCAGTTGCTGAATATCAATGAATAAATGATTAAAACATTGTATGATTATTTATTATTCATTATTATTCATGTGTTAATAAATTTGTAACTTTTAATAATGTTGCTGACATTTTCATACAACCCTCGTTATATAATCATATAGCCCTTAACACATGAGAGGAAAGCAATTTTAGTGAAGCAATCAGAATTCAATCCTGCAGAATCTAATATTTAATTGCATGGCCTCTCGTCTCCTCACTGATTTTCCCCTCATTCTCATTTCCATGTCATTTCTCTCATCCCTACCAAGCAAAATTGCCTGGTGCTGAATAAAAAAACTGCAGTGTTTCTGTAAGTCTAGCAGAACACAAATGAATGTTTTAATTTAACATTAATGGTTTTCTCTCCTTCACCTCCTTGTCTGCATCCTCTGTCTCTCCTGTCCCTCTCTACTGAGCTTTACCCTGCACTCTTATATAAACACTTCTGTTGTGCACACACATTCAAATGCAAACATTCAGACACTCCTACATATAGACCAGCACATGTATAATAGTAATGATCTGCAAATATCATCACAGCAGCTATATTTCTTTATGGGCAGTGGGTAGCAGTTAAGTGTCTTACACTAATGACTAGAATTTTGAGTTCTAATTCTAGGACTAATCCTAATCCTATCAAAGCACTAAAGCCAGCAGCATATTGTGGCCATAGATTTTGGTGTGGCAGGATGACATTAATAATGACATAGCCTCAAACTAAATTATGTCAAGAGGCTATCAAGCTTGACTTATGCAAGTGAATTTTAGAGGAACACATAGGCAATACTCTCATCCAGCACACAGCCTAGCAGCTTGTTTCGAGCAGTTATAGACATAACTTTGTTCAAATTTGTTTCGATACAGTAAGCGTGTTTCCACTGTCACAGTGTGCAAAGCCCACATACAAGAGCTAATATCATTAACCAGGGTTGGCAGGTTTCATCAAAATTTCCAGCCCAACAAACTAGCCCAAACATTTGCCATTGGAAAGTTTTTCTTCTTTTTCTCATTCTTTGTATGAGGAAACAAGGTCGCCACGGTGCATATGCATTTCTGATGTACAGACATTACCCACACCATAATCACCCTTTCTTTGCAAGATACAACAGAAATGCTTCTGTACATTACAGATCATAGATACATTGTTTGCACTTACACTTTGCCTTTGTTTGTGAAAGATTATTAGATTTATTTCTGATTATTTGCGATAAACAAAGATCTCAGCACCACTGCCTAAACCCCTAAATGCCAAGATAGGCCGTCTCCTTTGTAATTCATTTAGGAGAAAAGTGTTTGCCAAATGAATACATGCAGAGGGGTTCTGTTATATGATGCCTTTTTTATATGATGTATGTTGTATAAACACAGGCTAATTTGTCTTGATTTTCTCTCTAGAGACAAAAGCTTGCATCCAAAGTAGTGCCATAGACTACTAGATAGTTTGGATGATGTCTGAGCTTTGGGGATTCAACTGTTA
>CM040975.1:22235550-22263416 GCA_022985145.1 Pangasius djambal | reverse complement strand
TTTTTTTTTTTTTTTTTTTTTTTTCTGGCAAGTATACAGTTTTCTAGGCCTGAAATGAGCTCCATTCCCAGCTTGAACAGAGTAATATTTTCATTGCAGTTGTAAAAATAGAGCAGAGGACTCTAAAATGACAAACATTTCCTATAAAGATGTGTACATTTTATATTACAATCCTTCCCATGTATGCTGGCAATTTAATTATGTATATGCATAGGATTGTGTCTTTTGCTTTTGACTGAGTACATTGTGGTGTTTGTGCCTGCAGTACCTTGCCAAAGCTTCCCTTGCCTAGCACCATAAGGAAGTTGAAGTCATGTAGTCCAATTCGGCCCTTTCCCACTGGTAAGCTGGTGGGTGCAGGACTCACAACAGGTGGTGTGACAGCAGGCACAGGTGTGGAAACAGTAACAGGAGCAGGAGGAAGAGAGGGTGAGACAGCAGAGTCTGGCTCCTGTTGAGAAAAAGACAAACATAGAAAAAGAAAGAGACATTTATGTAGATAAGTATGTATGAATTAACAACCAAGGACATCGATCTCTCATGAGTGGAACTCTACTGCCCCCATGTGGGCATGTTTAATAAAGGAAATCATTAATGGTGCATGAGTCTCTATATCCTTGTTTCCATGGCCCTCAGGAAACCCTTTACAAATTTTATCCTGTCTAACATTCAGGACATATATCACTAGGAATTCAGTGTATTTAATTACTTAGTTCATGTGTTTTTGGAGATGGGGTAGAGCAAAAATGTGGAATGGATTGGGAAGCATGTCACTGAAGACCTGAAAGAGACTGCAGGTATGTATCGAGTACCTGTAGGTCTGGATCAGGTACAGGGATATTGTAGTACTCTCCCTCATCCTGGTTGAGCAGTTTAAACCATCCAATAACAGGACGACGAAATATCTCACTCACTCCAAAGGAGAGCGCTCCCATGAAGTCATTCCGAGATGTGCGATCCCAGTCCCATACCTCTATTGACAAGCGCCTGTCCCACTGCCTGCCTCTCACTGAACTATAGGGACAGATAGATCAACAGACAGGGAAAAAGAGATAGAAGAGTAAAAACAGAAGTGGGGAACATGTAGTGTCAGAAAGAGAAAAGGTAGAATAACAAAGCTTAACCAGAAATGTATATACAATCCAAATCAGGAAAAGATTTTTTTTTTTTAGATGAACATGCACATAGACACACACTCACAAGACAAAGCTTTCATTCCAGACAGGGTTTAGAGTGGAACGAATAGTCTTGGTTTTCTGTTTACTGTGGCTCTTGGGGTCTGGAATAAGTTTGAGCTTCACATAGGGGTCAGACAGGCCATTAGGGTCCATGGGAATCAGGTTCCGTGCTTCACGTACTACAAACACAGGAGACAATAACACAAGATACAGTGAACACAAATTAAAGCATTATTGTTGGTGGCCAGTGTATGGTGTGCTAATATTTCAGACTACCTACTATATGCTAACTCATTCTTGGGAGAAAATTTAAATTTTAAATTAAACTATAGAAGCATGTGTATGTGGATTATTACTCTTTAGTTTCAGAAGGAAATAGACAGTTCCTTGAGTTCACTGAATCACTGAACTAACCACTCTCTTTTTGAGGTGGTTGCGCATTTGTTTACATTCAATTAGTTAACCAAAAGAAAATAAAAGCAGTATCTCAGAAACATACCATTTTCATCAACACTGTAAGGGGTATGAATTATGAAGTATGATTAGAATTTGAAGGAGGTGCATATTGACTTTGTGAGACTTTTGTACTGTCATTCACACACGTTTAACTTACAGCAATCTTTTTCAGCACCAGTTATATTCTGCTTTATTTAATCTATGCAGGACAGCTGGAATGGAGATTAGGTGCTGACCGATAATAATGGAAAGAACAAATGCAAGCACAGTATTGCTGCGGGAAAGGAAATTTAAAAAAATTAATAAATAAATCTTATTTGACAGTTTCATTAAATGTAGTGTGAAAAGTAAAACAGAAACAAAAAACATAGAAATCTAAATACTAAATTTCTAAGAAATCTTAGTTAACAATAATTAAATTATTTATTAGTAAAGAACTAAATAAAAAAATATTACTTTCTCTGTTAGGCATGATAATTTTCCCCTTTTCATGAATGTCAACACTGCTCTCTGCTGGTGAACAGCTGAACTGTGACAAAACAACTGCTACTCTCATTTTTCTATTCTCATCTTTACTCACCCTTATAACAAATAGCTAATTCGCCTAATTCATGCCAGTGTCTGTAATCCTCTAATCTCACCTGTAACTACAACATCTCATTTTGCTCTCAACTGTAAGTGTAATGCCTCCCATTTATTCTAACCTGTGACTGTAATCCTTGACCTTCATTCCTTCCTTTAACTAGGACCCCTGCATTTTTCAGTTGCGACCTATATTCAGACTTACTTTTACTCTCAATTAAGCCCTTTCATTTACCCTAACCTGTGTCTATAAAGCTTAGGTCAGTCCAAGCTGAAGATGGATTCGCACAGGAGCAGAAAACCGATGGCCAACTGTTGAACAATGGTGGCAGTAAATGAAGGGACACCCATATCTCTCTGGCCTCTGCCAACACATTCTCACCTCATCCAAGGCAACTTCCTATACCACCACACATCATGTCAAAGAAAGCTGGTAGATTTCTTCGTTGTGCACCATTAAAAGACCATCACAGTGATGTACCTGGCACACATGAAAATGTAGCCTCCTTCAGGTAAGACACCTCAGTTTACCACTCTGAGTCTGTTGGAGCAATATAATAAACCACTGAAGCACATACTTGGAGACTTCTATTTAGCTGTGGACTAGTGGAACCTGCTGCTACCCTATGAAATGTTTGCTGTCCAGAAGGCATCCACTGGGCATCCACTGGCTTCTCACTATTTGAGCTTTTGTTTCATAGACCTTATTGAATATGAGTAACAATGGTGCTTAATGGTCAGCCAACTTGGAAAACCATAGATGGATCATATAAACATACTAAACAAAAGGCTTCAGTCTGCTTTCTACCCTCACCTTCCACAAGATATGTCCACTACCTGGGATCATGTCAACTTGGGCCAGGAGCTCTCCGCCCACCAAAGGCAGGAATGTCAATGAAGGTATGAAAGACCAACAGATGAGTTCAGCACCACACCCAATCATAATCAACTACCAAATCAAAACACCACCAGGAGTATTTGCTCAGCACTGGCTCTACTGGATATATGAGCCTTCAATTCTGTAATAGGTTCTGAGTAGACAAACAAACTCATAGAGTAACAGGGAAGGCCATGATACATCTCTATCCTAGATTTAACAAGGAGCTATTGACATGTGGCCTTTTTGCCAGAGTCTTCCCTCAGTATTCACCACCCCTAAAGGCCTATAGATATATAGGTTCCTCCAAAAGGGCACTTTCAACCTTCTAACACCTTCTAACACCTTATGAATATCTTCCTGTGGCCACAACACTGATATGCAACTGGCTCTCATTTGCAGGAGCACCCTCAAACCCCAGGAGAAGTAGTTTGAAGCAGTGAAAAGCTTTCCACAGCCATGCACAAAAAAAAAAAAAAAAAAACAGGTACATGCCTTCCTTGAGGCTATTACTGTTGATTTATGACTTAATTCCCCTTTGTAGCCTCCCTCCTTTCAGATAGGACAAAAAAGGGCAGCCCAAAACGGTAAGATGAACAGAAGCAATGGAGACAACATTCTGCAAGCTGAAGGAGGATCTTACATTCAAACCAGTGTTTCATGCTACAGGCAGATGAATCTGAGACATACTTGTGTGTAGCACTGTTACTTTTTCCCAAAAGTTCCCCTTGGATCATTAAGGTACACCTTAATAATCTATCTATCTATCTATCTATCTATCTATCTATCTATCTATCTATCTATCTATAATAAATATCAAGTGTGGAGCATCCCATCATTGATCAATAAAGTCTAGCACTTGAGAGGGAGGTGCTTGCCATTAAATGACCAATACATGAGTTGCAATAAAACCTAATGGAAAGGCCCCTCATCTTACAACAACTACATACTACACCAGTAGATGGCCCATCATGTATTGCAGCTAATATATCAGCCAAGACTGTCAGATAACTTACTGCCCTGGCACCCACCACAGCTATGTGCACGTTTCTCCTGTTTATAATTACTATGGGCCAAGCTGACTAGTACTTCTGGCTTGGTGTTAAAGAGGTGCAGACTGTGGTACCAGGCCTCGGGTAAAAAGATCATAGACAGCTGTGCAAATGAAAACCATAATAAATGTGCCTAGACCCAAGGCAGAGAGGGGCTGAATCACACAATTAATCTGACACTCCAACCAAAAAAGTCACTTGCTGTTTGGAGAAAACTCTTACTATCTTGTAAGGACCCTACTAATGCCTCCTGTCTTTATACATTCACCCAAGGAAGAGGAATCTGGCACTCTGCAGATTAACTGCACCTACTGTTCCACTCTTCCCTTCACTCCTATTTAATTAACTCCTTAAACTTGCTATCTATGTTGTGGATGTCATCTAAGATGGTTGTGATGTGTCATGTTGGAACCTAAGCTCTGATAACTTCCTTTTCTCTCACCTGTGACATATATATCCTCCTTCTCTCCGCGCACACTCAGGTGGATCCGTCCTCTTTTCTCAGTGTGGTCATGCCCACATAGACTGGGTACACTGTTCTCACATCGCTTATGAACATTCATCTCACAGCCTCACACAAACATACAGACAGAAAAAAGATTACTTTAGTCATTCTTAGCCTTGATTTTGTGCTCAATTCTAATTTTTTTAAAAATGAAAAACATTTCTCTCTTCTCTATTTATATCTACTTTTTGCAAGACATATATGAACTACCGACCTGTTGGACAGTGCATTTATTGGTTTTGCCAAGCAGGAACAGACTATATCCTAAATTGCTTGGAATTACAGTATCAACAGACAAGCCACACCTCTTTGTGGCAAGAGTACTCTTAATATACAAGCCAATCCAAAAAAATATTACACTGACATAATTCCAAATCATTTGGCAGACATATGGCCTAGAATGCTATCATTCAAATATCTTCCTGCCGGGCATTCTTCCCAAAACTAATCAGAGGCTACTTCATTCCATTTCTGCTTGCTGCTTCCAGATGTCTTTGCATATTTGTGTCTGGAACTGAGAGTAAGCCAAAGCATATTAAATGGCCACTGGATGGGACATTTAGAAGACACACCATAAAGAATTGAATGCAAGTGAAAATGTCAATGCAAGGCAAATTTTCTGCAGAAAAACAAACACAGTCCCAATATGAGAACAGAATACGAAAGCAGAATCTGTGTCACTCATCTATCATTAGTTTGTTACAGTCAGAAAGAATTCTTGCTCTTGTCATTTTTGTTGACCCAACCCAGTCTGGACATATTGTTACTTTGAAAATTATCTACCCAAGTTCCTGTTTAACTCACAACCAGTGTTTAATGGGCAGAAAGAGCTATGTTTAATTCCTGCACAACACTGTCAAAAAATAATAAACCTGCAAATCAGATCCATTGGGTTCCCCTAATATTAAATATTGAGGTGAGACTCTGTAATTCACAGGTCAAAACCCGTGTACAGTGTCACCATCACTATTAACCAGTTCAGTTAATACAAGATATGAAAGAAGACACATGCTCATTTAGATTCACGTCTCTGCGATTACATTCCTGATGATGACATGTCATGCAAGTTACACTGGCAACATGGCTGATGAGACATGTTAATTAAATTGATTTCATGCTTGTTAAGATGTCATATTACTAAACATAATGTCTGTTAAAATCCTGTCTCTCTGCATTTCCACCATATCACTGCACATCAATCATCATAACTGATGCACTGTGCATGATTGATGCGCAGATACAACTTCTGATCATAAAATTTATCTATATCCTACTTTAGTGGAATGTTCCTTAAAATAATGCATATCATGGTGATCACTTCCTGAGATGAAATAGTTTGGCACTACTTGTTTCTCTTCCATCTGCTCTAGTAATAAAACATCGTAATAATAGTAAACTATTACAGGACATTGATCAATCAAAGCCTTTTACCATCATTACATGGCCCCTGTTTATTTTATGGGTTTTTAGTTTGATTACATCACTCAAAAATGTGTCAAACACACACACACACACACACACACACACACACACACACACATACACACACACTCACTGGTGCATCTCATGCCCTGGTGAATGAGGCCATAGAGCAGAGAACCACAGTGATCACAGAAGGTTGGACTGGAGTAAGTGTGTATCTTAAACTTGTGTTTACTCTTCAGATCCTACAGAGATAGAGAGAGAGAGAGAGAGAGTGTGTGATAAGAGAGAGAGAGAGAGAGAGAGAGAGAGAGAGAGATGATAAGAGAGGGGTTTAAATTAGGACTCTGATCCCACTGATACTGCCCTTTTCTCTAAAAATAGAAGAGATATGATGATTTCATCTCTACACACCTGTAAACACACACACACACACACACACACACAGGAAGGGTTCCATTTTGAAGTGACTGTGAGCCAATTAGCTCACACTATTTTGAGGCAGCTGAATGGTGGATGAATAAATCAGTTCAGCCCAGCTGCAGAACCTGAATCTTCCAAAATGCTTCTCTCTCTCTCTATCTATCTTTCTTTCTTTCTTGCAATCTCTCTCTCTTCGGCTACTCCTAATCCCTCTCTTTCTCTCTTTTTGCTCATCTCTCTCGCTCTAACTCTCTTTCTTGTTTCCAGACTCTCTCTGTTTTTACTTCCCACACTCAGCTCCTTTCAACGGTCTGTCCAGTACTTCCTCTTCTCTGTCACTCTCTGCATCGTTCCTGCCCTTTTTTTCCATCATATGCCAATCGCTCTTCTCTCCTCCCTCTAATGTGTCAGCCAGTCTGAAATCTCTCTATAAGCAGACCATACTGTCACACTCTCCCTCTGACACCTACACACTCACACTCATGGGCACGCAAACACACATCATTAGTTTGTCTATTGTACTTAAAACAAATGAAAAATGCTTGTCAAACAGATACAGCAAACAGACAATGCACAGGAGAGGAAATAAAAAACTGTGGCCCTCTCATTAGATTCTTCTCCCTATATGTTTACTACTGTTAGTCTTTCTGTTGTTAGATTCAACACTTCAATACACCACCATCACATCATCACATCTGTCATATTTTCAAAGTGATGTTGGTGTATTTATGGTGCGGTTGGGGGGGTATTCCGCTTGTGCTTTCCTGATGTCTTTTGATGTACTTTATTCATCTTCAGCTCTTCAGAACTAGCAGCATAGATGAGGGAAAGGATCTACATTAATGGATTTCTTATGAGGAGGACAGAGAAAGAGAGAGACAGAAAGACAGGGAGATATACAATATATATATATATAGATATAGATAGATACATATATATATATATATATATATATATATATATATATATATATATATATATATATATATATATATATATATAATACATGGAGGAGGGGTGAGGGAGATGCCCCACACATTCATACTGTACCTCTGCTTTAGGTGCAGTGACGCTTCCAGGACATGTAAAAGTGACAAACTCGTGACAGCGTTTGTGCACCACAAAACTGCAAACTAAAACACATTTACATTAGATGTTAAATTAGTAGTGGTACTTATTTTAGCTGCTAACCAAAGCCACAAATGAACAAAAAATCAAAAATCAAAAGTGTGCTCAGTTACCTTGGCATTGGAATCCTTGCTTTCCTATACCCCTTTAAAAAGACAAAATGGATTGAAAAGATAATTACTTTCCACAATTGCTCTTACACAGTATATCCTTCTAACAAACAGTCATATCCATATCACTAAAGAGAACATGGAAGCCTGCGCATGCTTTGAGAAATAGATTTCTTGGAATGAATTTTGTCTCAATTCTTAGAAGTGCTGCACAACAATGGCTAAAATCATGTATATAAAATTATAGTTGTGATTATTTAAATGAATACTGAAATGACAATAATTTATTTCTATAATTCTGTAATCATTGTACTTCATTGATATTATTCTGCTTCATCAATTTAAGCTTTTTTTAGTAAAGAGATCTTTACTTTTGCCTGTGTAGCCAAATAAAACGAGCTTTATCTGCAGTTCAGTGTTGTGGCTGCAAAATAATCCTTGCCACCCTAATTGCCCAACTCACATCTCTATCTAGTATTATTCTATTCATACAGACTTAATAAATCATACCTAGTGCATATAAATTTAAATTATTATTGTTGTGTTGTAGGTAGTTTGACCTGTAACCTGCAACTGTAAAGTCAATAAATTAATTACCATTATTTGGCCAATTACTTTGCACCATAATTAGGTGGTGGCATCTCTTATTGTGCTCTTGCACCTTGCACCCAATTTCCAAAAATCTGGGACAGCATTCTTACACTGAAAAATTGTCAGAGCATACTCTGATTTGTTCACATAGTTAAACCATGCCTGGAAATTTTAGGATTTAATTCACAAGAATCAATAAAAATGATTCCTCTAACATTACCCAATGAGTCAATATCATAGTCAATTATGTTTAATTAATTGAGGAAGCCAGATATTGTGATCAAAATAGTCACTTTGAACTTAAACACCAAAGCTCTGCAAAAAGATAAGATAAAGAGATTTCAATACAATACTTTTAAAATGTAAAAAAAAAAAACATTAGATAATACATTATTCTATAAATAAGAGAGAGAGACAGAGAGAGAGAGAGAGAGAGAGAGACAGAGACAGAGACAGAGAGAGAGCAGAACATGCTGGTGATTGAAGGGACATATGGCTCCCTTTAGCTCTGCACTGGCTGGACCTCAGCATTCGCTCAGAGAAAGAGCTGCATAATTGAATTCATCCCTGCAGACTTGAGCTTTACCCCCTACAGAGGATGATGTGCATAAAAGCATGCTATAGAGTAGATATGCAGTATGTATGTAGCGTAGTCTCAGTCCATTCTTTAAGAGTAAAACTGAGCAAGAGCCACCCAGTAAAACAGAGATTAACAAATGTTTTGAATATCAGATAAAATGTCAACTGTCAAGATAAATACTGGGCTATGTGTTCATATGTGTCCATGTATTTGGTCATGTTTTGCTTGTGGTCTTTTGTTGTCAATTTCATGGTGGGCAGATTTTCATTTTCAATCCGAAGAGTTATTGTGATAGGTAATGCTAATTCTAACAGCACAACAGGAAGCCTGAAAATCTTGGCACTTGGTCTCCATTGCAGTAACGGACAAACGACTTTGGCCACCTTCCAAGTTGGCAAGAAAAGGAACCAGACTAGCTGAAATATGTGGCTGTTTCAAGAGATGAGGTCTCAACCCACTCACACTGTTAGTCTCTTCCATATGACACACGGCGAGACTGGAAAAGACATTTTAAATGCAGGTCAGTCATTTATTTTACTGAATCAAATATCGACAGAGGCCTGATGAGGATAGTTTTACATCTATTAATTGGATTTTGAAACCTAGAGTTTGTGATGATCGGCAGCAATCACATTCATTTAATTCAATTCCATGCTGCAATGATACTATATCCAGATGGCTTTGCAGAAATTAAGTTGATTGGTCTCTTGAGCAGCACAACTATCTAGTGTTTCACCCTATTGTCTGGAGATTGGTAGTTCGACTCATCAAAATGCTTTCTAATAATGAATCCAAGAAAGTGTAGCTGCTCTGGGTGGGAGGAACACCTTTCCTCTTTCCCTTGTCAACCAACTTGAGGTACATAATCTGTAGGTAATGTACTAAATGCAAAAGCTAGAAAGTGGGAACATGTTAAAAATCAGCTGATTTGTTTCATGTCAATTAACTGATAGTTTGTAGATGGCCTATTTATAGTCTAAAATGGATTATCCAAATAAGATTTTACCAAACTAGCTGGTGGGTGTGAATTATCAATGTCGTAACTGGGAGGACATGAGAGAAAACATACCATGTTGACTGGAATTGATACTCAGAAGTAGAATCTACATAGTTTGAAATGAATGGTTTTAGAATTCATCAATAGTAGGTATTGCTGTTGCAGTTCAGTATCCAAATATAGCAGTGATTCATGATAGTATAAGACAAAAAAATTAGCAGTTTGTCAGGTAACAATACTTGCAGATACCTTTAGCGTGAATTATTTTAAATGGCTAAAGGTTTAACCATTTAGTTCAACCAGCAGGAAGACATTTGGGCATTTCATAAGGGTGGATGGTGAATGTAAAGTACCAGATGAAGTCTGTGCAGTGGCTGCAGAAGGTGGGCTGTTTGAAGAAGCGGGCAGTGAACTGATGGTCTTTCACTTCTACAATCCTCTTGTGCTTGAGTGCTCCTTTCCTCTGGAAGACTGGAAGCCTGGGGGGAGGAGAGAGAGGAGAGGGCAACGGAGAAGAGGAGGGAGAAGGCGAGGACAAGGACAGTGGGGAAAGAGAGGGAGATGGAGAGACTGGTGTAGACATGCTGCTGAAGGAAGGATAGGGCAGGGGGAGAGAAAGAAGGTTAACGGAATGGTGAAGAGAATGGCAAGATGAAGATGTGTAGTTGGAGAAATAGAAGAAAAGATGAAGGGTGAAGGAAGAAAACAAAAATGATTGGAAAGGGGGGAAGGAGATGTTGATAAGGTTTGTGTGTACAGATGGCAGTTTGTGATGCTGATGAAGTCAAGAGAATGAAATTCACAGGAGAAAGAGAGACAGAGAGATAGACAGCTTGTGAGTGAACAGAATGAAAGGGAGGTTAATACACACACACACACACACACACACACACACACACAGACTTCCAGTGGGACTCCAAAGCACATAGTGATTAGTGTTCCTCCTCTCTTTCTTCACACAACACACACACACACACACACACACACACACACAAACGCTCCATATCACCATGTCAACCATGCCCACCACCTGCTCCTCCACTTCCCCATTTACTTCCCTCCCTCTCTGCTTTACACTCCTTTTTTCCTCCTTTTCCCACCATACCACTCATTACATTCATAAGGAGCATTTGATAAGGTATCATGAAATCTTGCCAAGTTTCTCCTCTTCTGAATACCACTTCTGTACTGATTCAGGCAGATTCAGGGTCAGACTCTAGTGCAACAAACAAAGGATCGATCTCACTTACATTTATTTAGTAGGGCAAATACAGTATAGTTAGTGAGTGATGAGTCACATGCAGGATCAAATCTAGCAAGGAGATGAGAGGGGCCAACAGAAGAGCACCAGACAAGAGACAGATAAATTGAGTAGGAAAAGAAGAGAGGAGAAAATTGAGGAAACCTTAACAACCTGAAGAAAATAAATCACCTGTAACAAAACAAAAAAAAAAAAATCCACAGTAAAGTATTCGTAGAGTTAAAAGACTACATTAAAAGAAGTTTAAAAAAAAAGGTCAAAGCAAGAAATTACCTGTTTGTGTTTGCTTTGCTGACTGATTTAGTTAAATGGTCACTCACTGTTTTCCCTCTCCCACTTGGTGGTCAGGTTCACGGCTTCTTCAACCCTGACTCATGAAAAGTAGAAGAATTGAGATCATGCAGGAAACCAAAACCAAAAATAGGGAAAACCCTCTGAACAGCCCCCGAAGGGAAAAAAAAAGGAAAAAAGAAGAGAAAGAAAGTTGAAGGTTGAGTGAAGCTTTCCAGGAACGCAAGAAGATGGAGGAGGAGTAGAGGGCTCTGTATTCCTTTATCCAATAGAGAACGAAGAGGGGCAGAGACACTGAGGCGATTTTCACTTTCCAAGATTGATTCTGTTTTTACCAACAGGAAGAGAGTATGAGGTAAAAAGAGAGAAAGTGACAGAGAGAGAGAGAGAGAGAGAGAGAGAGAGAGAGAGAAGCAGGGAGTAGATGAGGAGAGATAGGCAGCAGTTCATTTTTAAAATCTGGGTTATGTCTCTCCAGAGAATGAAAGTGAGACGGATGGAGGGAGATAGAAAGAGGACAGAGAGGGAGACACATTGGACAGCTTGGTCAGCTAGCATCTCAGCTTGTCAAAAGTGTGTCAAAACTGATGACCAGAGCACAGATCATTAGACAGCCTCATCTGCAACCTGATGTATCTGCTTCTGAGCACATACCATGTTCCTACCTTAAAATGAGCTCATCGGGTGGGTTGGGAGCGAACAATATGGCTGACAACCATGATGACACTAGAAAAGGAGCATGTCATATAATGTCATATATTTGGAATTAGAAGAAACCCAGGCATGGTACAGTCTGTGATAGCTAACTCCCTCACACAGGTGGCTGACTCAATCCAGGTCACTGTGGGAGGATTCAGAAAATATAGAAAGATGGCTGCTGTGCAGGGAGGACGAACGGGGCTAAGGGAAAGAGTGCAGTGAAAAATCAGGACAATGTGCTGCTCTCTTTGACAGTGGGGAAGTGACAAGTCTGGACAGAACAAAAACACCCTTACACCCATTGGCAACATGGTGTGTGTGTGTGTGATAGTGAGAGAGAAAGAGAGCAGGCAAAGGGAAAGGGAGGGATGGTATGAGCGTGCAGCAAGAGATAGAGGGAGTAAAAGGTTGAAGGTCTAATTATGTAAAATGTAGGTTATTAGTCTCCTGATGAGGACACTGTGAGAAAATTAATTAACAATTATAATTAGCAAGATTGTTAGAGAGCAAAATGGTGTCATTGGGCGAGGATGTGTACAGGGGCAGGCGTGTGTACCTGTGTGGGGGAGGGTGTGTGTGAGTCATTGTCATTGAAAGTGCAAGTGTGGAGGTCAGTACATTTTATGCCTTAATTCCACATAGGAGCACATGGAACAATATAATTTCAGATGAAGCATAATGTCTGTCATCATGCATAAAATCAAAGGCAGAACTTCAGTCTACTTTATTTGAAATTTATCTTTAGAGAAGTGGTTCTGAAAGTGGGGTCCAGGAACCCTTAGGGGTTCTGAAGCATTGTCAGGGCTCTTTAAATTTTGTTTCAGTCGTGGAAATCACAACATACTTATATGTAAATTATACATGATGAATTACAGTATTTGACCGGTCACTTGAACAGTAACTCAGACACAAGTAGACCAACAGTATTTGCATCTCATCCATGGGGGCATGTGGGGCAGAGCCCAACCACATATTTCAACAAATGTTAATCTGCAGTCTTCATTCACAACTTCATAACTTTTAAATTTTGTTGAAATGCTAATTACCTCTTTTGACTAACCAGTGATTTTTTTCTCTTTGTGAGAAATAAGCCGATGTCCCATTGATTTGCTTGCCTTTCTAGATGTTGTGCAATTATGCGGCAGCATGCACACTGCCCCATTTAGCCCCATAGGGTTATTATTGCACCTAATGGTCAAAAAAGGGAACTCCAGCAAGCACTAATATGGCCCACTGGGGAAAGAATTACTGTGCCCCATGCTCACTTTATGAACATTTAGTTTATGAGCAGAGGACAGAAAACCACACCTGCTGTAGCACACACAGTATCATCACAGCTGAATTTTTTAAAAAAAAAAAAAAAAAAAACGTTGAAATGGGCCAAATTGTGATGGCTAGACGACTGGGTCAGAGCATCTCCAAAATGCCAGGTCTTGTGGGGTGTTCTCAGTATGCAGTGGTTAGTACCTACCAAAAGTGGTCCAAGGAAAGACAACCGGTGCTGTGTATGGGACTGCATAGCCACAGAATGGTCAGAATCCCCATGCTGGGACCTGTCCACAACCGAAAGCGCCTACAGTGAGCATATGAGCATCAGAAGTGGACCACAGAGCAATGGAAGAACGTGGCCTGGTCTAATGAATCATGTTTTCTCTTACATCATGTGGATGGCTGGGTAGGTGTGTGTCCCTTAACTGAGGAAGAGATGGCACCAGGATGCACTATGGGAAGAGTGTGATGCTCAGAACAATGTTCTGCAGGGAAAGCTTGGGTCCTGGCATTCATGTGGATGTTACTTTGCCATGTATCACCTACCTAAATGTTGTTGCAGAACAAGTACACTCCTTCATGGCAATGGTATTCCCTAATGGCAGTGGCCTCTTTCAGCAGGGTAATGCTCCTTGCCACACTGCAAAAATTGTTCAGGAATGGTTCAAGGAACATGACAAAGAGATCACAGTGTTGAATTGGCCTCCAAATTCCCCTGATCTCCATTTGATCAAGCATCTGTGGGATGTGCAACCTACAGGACTTAAAGGATCTGCTGCTAACATCTTGGTGCCAGATACCACAGCACACCTTCAGAGGTCTGAGCTGTTTAGGTGGCACGAGGGGGACCTATACAATTTTAGGCAGGTGGTTTTAATGTTATGACTGATCATTGTACATATGAATACTGATATAATGAATATTGATCAAAATGAACACTGCTATCTTTTTAGTCCATAGATTTCTGCCCTTTCCCTGATTCAAAAGGATGATTAGCAAGCTTAATCTCCACAGTTATCTAGCTATCTATGCAACTAGCTAGGTTGTTATTGTGTCTTTGGAATGCAATTATCAGCAACCAAACACCATCATAACTGAACCAATTGCTTATTAAATTATAATGCCTGATTTCAATAAAGCTGTGATTACCAAATTTGCACATTTGAAAGATTAATTTAAGCTAAATTTCTTTACAAATGAGAAGTGAGTTAGCAGTGTTACAGTAAGTCAGAGATTTTTCATTTTTTGTTTGGGTATTCATCTGTGCTGGGGGCACTAGCTTTTAGATCAGATTGTATCTTTCTGTTTTCTCCTTTAAAATTGGTATACAATTAGTTTGTTCAAGTTCATTCATATTTTGTCAATTCTCAACTGTCCATTACAGGGTTACTCTAAAAATTCACTAGAAAGTAGCCTATAGCTTGTTTGAGGCTACTCCTGAGACCTATCTATTATTTATAGACCTATAAATAATGTCAACTTGGACCTAATGTGTTCTCTCTATGGATAGTTCAGAAATCGAAAGCTCTAAATAGTCAGAATATTACTGGACAAATTTAAATAATATTTGAATAGTTGAATTATGTTCATTAAAAAGCTGTACTGAGCAGTCTTTGGAATTTATTCTGCACTTGAAGGTTTCCCAACTACAAAAAATAAATAAAATTAAAATAAAAAAAAATTGAGAACCCCTGCTTTAGATTGTCATGAATCAAACAACTGATTCACAACAACATGTCAAGAGATGTTTCTGTTTCTTTCAATTGTCTTTTAATTAACAAGGTACACATTGTGATAGTGTACTAGGGACAAATGGATAGTTTACAGATTATTCATTAGCAGAAATAACTTGGACTGTGCATAAAGTGAACGCAAAAGGACAATCTGATAGTCTATAGATTAGCAATAACTGACACATGGTGAGAATCAGATGATAGTCATGACAGGTCATTTAACTACTTTGTATTTACACCAAAGTGGGTAAAGTGGGTAGTAGAACAGCCATTCTGTTTACATGGCAAGCACATGCATTAATCCCCAGTCATGAGCACTATCATAATGTGTATTTGTGTATACAGTTCTGAATAACACAGACATATGTAATAGAGAAATGAATGGTACAGGATATAGGATGAAGATGAATGAGGTTTGCCTATAAAAAAAAAAGATTAGTGTTTCATCGAAGAAAACAAATGCTCCATGTCAACAGAATGAGAGGATGATGGAAGAGTGAAAGGGGGAAAGGAGGACAAACCCATTTTCACAATGCAAATAAGTAACATACGTTATGCTTAAAGGCTTTGACGTCTGTCATTTTTGGGGGTGAAAACTATTCATACTAGTCAGAAAGCTGTATAACTAAACATAACGACTCTCCCAGGAAAAAAATAAAGACTATCATCTCATAGAAAACAGCACCCATTAAAATAGACTTAAGATTTTTCACATTTGTCAATTTTGTGGCCATTTTAATGTGCGGGACTCTGTCATGCTGAGAATTTAGGCAGGTGTTTTTCATGGATGTGTTTCTGGCTGAGTGATGCACTTCTTCAGCTCATAAACATGAGCTATAGCCCCACTGAAATACATTACTGCTATAAAGCACTGGGGCACCCTAAAAACACACACATTTACAGACATACTTCCTGGAAAAGATAGAGAAAGTGAAGGGATGATTTGTTGATAGGCTGCTAAAAGAAAAGAGAGCATGATGAAACTAAGCAAACAAAGCATTAGTACTGCATATAACATGCAGGAAGGAAATAGAGGGGGGAAAAAGGCAAAGAGTGCAAAATCATTTTCAAAGCACACTGCCGACTATATTGTACCATGTCATATGCAGATTATAAAAATCTGTATTCGGAATCCATACAGCCAAATAATCACAGGAAAAACCTCCCTCTTTCATTTGTCTGAGCTATTTTCTCATTCTGCTGACTGGACCAGTCTCATTGTCAAAGACTCCTTATCTGAGAGCTTCATAGCTCATTTCTCCCTCTCAGTTCAGTCAGGAAAAAAAAATTGGCCTAAATGCAGTGAGTTTTGATTAGGAGGACCTCAGTGCTCCGGGCACCACCCTAGCTTAAGCCAAGCTGAGCTCTTTCCTCACACCATTTCTCCAGTCATTTCTTGCTAATTTCACACTTACGGTGGATGATAGATAATTAAAATTTAAAAAGAGAAGAAAAAGGCCTAGGAACTATATTTCCTTCCTAACATTACATCTGTCTATGATCAATGAAGAATGACAATAAAGCCTACTTGACTTATATAGGGGTTATATCACTGCCTTTCCAAATAATAGCATTTTATGTGAAATGCAGTTTGTCTCCCCTATAATAGGACAGAATTATGATCCCACAATAGGGGGGGGTGATACTCTCCCTTTGTCAACCACACACCATACATACACATAGCATATCATTTCTGCATGGATGATCTTTATAAGCACTTCTCCACTCAACACACCTGATGAAATTCTGCCAGCCCAGCTGAGTTCACTGTCTGGCTAACTAATCACCCTAATTAGGGAAACTGGCCAATTATCCAATCAGGTAAAATGAGCTCCAGCACAGAGCAGCTCTCAAGATATCCAGATAAATGAGGTTTAAAAGAAGCACGAGGAGAAAGCAGTGCTGAAGATCTTTAGCTGATTACCTGCCTAGCTTTTAGACATGACTTAAGTGTCTTCTGTACAAAATTATTTGTCTTATGCTTATACTGTAAATCATTGTGTTATGTTGTATTATCCATTGTAATAATAAATGACATTTAAAACATAATTTAGAACTTGCTAGAATTAAGAATTCTAATGAGAGAGAGAGAGAGAGAGAGAGAGAGAGAGAGAATAGCTTCACTTGATTTCATACAAATGGAGCAATAAAGAAAACTATAAACAGTAACCCCTTCCCCCTCTCTAAATGGGTAAGTTGTAGGGGAAATTAATTTTATGAGTTTAAATGAAAAATAAATTTAAAAAATACATTTCATGTCCATGAAAATTTCCATACCCTTTCCACCTTACATTTTCATTAATCAACTAGTATATTTAAAACTCCAGTCAATTCCATATGAATTTGTATGGATCCCAACCCTACCTTTAACGTAAACTTTACCTTTGTATATTTTATATGAATAGTTAAGTTCATTTTTGAATAGCTTTAGTAAGACATTATAAGACACTTTCATTGGTTCTGATTTTTTTTTCTATGCACCTTAAGATCATTATATGTATATATATATATATATATATATATATATATATATATATATATATATATATATATATTTGTGTAAATGTATACTTACAATAAAAATTCAGCTTCACCTTTCTGCTATCCTAAAATCAGCATATTTAAATACACAAGGCCTTTAATCTTCTTTCAAAAAGACTCAAATGTTTAGTCAGCAAAACCCAACATAGAAATACCTTCACTCAAACTAAAGATTGAAGTTATAAAAAGAAGAATCAGACAGCTGTAAATTCTTACACCATGAAACTGTACCCTATACAGTGCCAGACGAAAGGAAATTTGCCTGGACAGCAAAAGTGAGGCGGCAAACTGTCATGTGTAATTTGTGATAACCGCATCTCGGAAGATTTAAGAGGAAGAGAAAGTGTAAAAGTACTAAGTAGGCAACATGTGTTGAGCATCTTCATCTGTCGTGATAACCTTGATTTATTCATCTATTAGTTCCATGAACAGGGACAAACACTTCCACTTTTTCAATTGATATAATTTATCTTACCCTTTTTTCTTTTCCTTTTCCAGATAGAATGCACAAACAACACATCGCACATGTACCATTCTCAAACGACACTACAGAACAATTTCATTTCAGAAACAACCTGAATCACACACCTCCATTATACCTCAGTCAAATATCACGTTGACCCATTAGTGTTTCAGTCCACTTGAATCAGAATGTGCTTCTTGTGTTTCAGCCACTGGGACTGATTTCCAGCTGCAATTCCAAAAGAGTTTTAAATTAACACTGTCTGTGCCAGGCTGTGACGGACTGGTGTTCCATTCAGGGTTCCATTCCTGCCTTGCTCCCAGTGGTCCTGGAATAGGCTCTGGATTCACCATCACCCTGACAAGGATACAGCAGTTACTGAAGATGAATGAATGAATGAATGAATATCTGTAGCAGGTACACAAAATGCTTTTGATCCTGTGCAAAATGTCAGGCGAACATCTGCTCCTTCAATCACTTGTAAACTCTTTTTTCTCCCTCCTACGCGTTTTCATTGATTCAAGGGGGAGAAAGAAAATCCGGGGAGACTGATTAAAATAAATGCCAGTGTTAAAAATGATCACAGAAAAGATGTCACTGTGCATTCTAAGCAATTTTTTACCGGACCCCACTGCACTGATGTGTAAAAAAGAAAAAAGGGAGAGAGGTGCAGATAGAATTTAGAGAGAATGAAAAGATGAAAAAAAAAGCATCATGGTGCTTCCTGTGTCTCTTGCTCTTCTGTATTTCTTTTTTTCCCTTTGGAGAGCTAGTCAATGTGCTTGTGAAGCCTGCAGCACTCTGTGTCCATGATGAAAGAGAGAACTGTAAAGGCTTTTAGCATATGCTGTGTGTGTGTGTGTGTGTGTGTGTGTGTGTGTATGCAAGTAAGTCCGATACTTCATGCTCATTGTTTCTCTTTCTCTCTCTGCCTGCACCCTCCTCGCACACATACAGTGTTAATCTAGGCTTTGAGGCTTCAGTGAGAAGATAAGTAGAGGCTCAGCATCTGCTGTGATGCAGTAACCTCTCTCTCTCTCTCTCTCTCTCTCTCTGTCTGCATATCCTTCTCCATTCTATTTCTCCACTCCCATGCAGCAGGACAGTGACATAAACATGGCTCAGTGCTGATCAATGAGAAAAAGCTCCACACCCAAGAGGGGGGTCAACTGCAGCCCAGACTAACACTCCTGTGATAAGGCTTAAAATATCTCCACGGGCACCACTGATAGTCTTACCCACCGACATAACATACATTTTACATTTTACTCATTTGCCTGACATCATAGTACATGAGCCACAATAAAGAATCACATCTTCCTGTCCCTATCTTGATATACTAATAGGCTGCACATGCAAAAAATGTGCACGCAAATTTACTAAGAATCTGTGAAGGGCTGAGTCTAAAATAGAATGTGTTGTCCAAAAGCAATCAGGGGGTGTTTGTATGTAAATCCACCATGGTGTTTATGCAAATAGATTCATTTTGCAGCCACACTGTGAAAGTGACTCTGAGAACAATAATTACATGTGCAAATTAATACAACATTTGAAGACAAAATAAAACAATTGTTTTAATATCATTTCTCACAGTTATGTCAGAGTATCCCAAAACAATGTGAAATTTGCTTGAAAATATGACCAAATATTATCATAGTAAAATTGTTCAATGGAACAATGGAATGTGCATTTGCTGCAATATAGTAACATTAAAAAATTACCTCCTGTACATATACACAAGCCTACAATCTTTTATTTTGTATTTATATCTTGTTTGCATTTATACAGTAATTTTTTTTACGTGTTACTGGTGTCATATTTGCAGCATGTTTCAGCTTTACTCTTTAAGATCCAAACACATCACAGCTTTATGAATCAATTAGCACATGCAAATTCCTAGATTTAAAGTATCCTTTCCTCCCCTTGTTCTGCATGTGATGTCTTTTACCCAATTATTCCCACGACATGCCCACTAACTGTATGCACTGTTTATCAGATTGCACAAGCAAATTAGCCTAAACATGACAATTTGGACTCAAATAAATACAATCAATATCTGTAACAACAGCAGCATTACATGTTATGGCATTATGGATCTGGCCTTTTGAAAAGAGATCATATAATTGTAAAGCAAGTAACTGAACAACTCTCTGCAACAGTTGACACTGTATATTCACAATAGTGTGATGCACTGAGAAAAACAGGGCTTTACAATGTTTATGAAAAGCAGAGTAAAAAGTAAAAGTAAAGACTGCTGTGTCAGCACTTCCTAACTGGGGCTTTAAATGAACCTTCTGTCAAACCCTGCAATAAAATGCACCTGAGACAACAAACAACTAGATTGTGTATCATCATAAAAACATTCTAATTTAGCACTAAACAGAATATGTATTTCACTGAGTAGTTTCTTCATTTTTCTATAAAAGTAACATGGAACCATTATAATGTGGAGAAAGATAGTGTATTTTATGAGTATTTCAGCAAATTCAGAAATACAACAATATTAACTCAAAGGGTACATGATATGCTTGTTGTTGATTGGACATAGGATATGACTAACACAAGGAAAAGGAATAGCACTTTTATCTATTCAGCCTAGTTAAAATTATTTAAGGGTTTTCAGCTTTCCAGTTTTTATAATAATGGCCTGCAAAGTTGACAGCATATTTAAAATAACATCATATGAATGCCCTTGATAAAAATAAGCATGAATAAAAGCATCAGTAGATTCATATCAGCTCATATTTCCTTTTACTGTAAACATCCTCCAGCGCTATGTTTTCTGTGATCTCTCAGACTGGCGCACACTGTAGTGAGCATATGATGTTCAGAAAGGACCTATACGCTCTATTTTTTTTTGTTAATTTTGATATGCTTCTTATTTTGTTGTTTCTTTCTCTTTTTTAACTATGTTTTGCACTTACAGAAAACTGTAGCTTTCACATATGTAGTGTTTAGGCCACTTGACTTGAATTCTGGTGCATTTTCCTTCTTGATGCAATTCATAAGTGAGAACACAGCAATCACACTCAGATGAGGACCAAAACAGTGGAGACTGCCTCAGTGGTCTCAGACCGGTTTCAAGCAAACTCTAGCACTCTAGAGCTCTAGAACCATAACTTGAACTAACTGCAATCTGAAAGTGGTGAATCGGCCCAACAATTCAACCTCAATCGAACCATACATGTTATGTATTTTGGATTTTGGGAAGCATTTTATGCAGATGTTAGATACTAAATTGACTTACAAGGTGAAAACTGTATATTTGAACAAACAAGAACAAAAAATAAATGTCGAATGTGATTCGATTTATAAAAATGTACATTTTAACTTAGATATTTATATAATTATCTAATCATTTATTTATTGCCTGCTCCATGTTCTCTGTGCCTAGATGATTTTGTAATTTCTATGCTTACTTGGCAAAGGTTTGTTTACCATTTTTTGGTCACAGTATTTCTAACCAATGAATGAAAGAGTTTTACATTTTCAGCCCTACACACCCCTCAGCCAAAGTGTTTTTGCTTTTCAGTTCATTTAATTATGTGCAGTGTGAAACCAAACCAAACCAAATAGCAAATGAAGAAAATTTAACTCAAATTCGGACTTGGCAAACGGACTAATGGGTGTGAAAGTGCCCTTGGATTAAGGAGCAGGGTGAAGTCTTGGCTTGATTTAACTTGCGCAGAAGCAAATAGAAAAAGTCTCCTAGGACACGCTGACCATGAACTCCAGAAAAAGGTGTGATTGTGAGTAATACATGCCAGTTCGACATGCCTGTCTGGTTTTTGGAAGACAGTGACTGACTTGTATTAAAACATGTTGTACTTTCCACTGACCAGGTTCAAAGATTTCCATATGGCAGTTTGGGTCACAATCTGAAAACTGGCTTTAATCCTATTTGTGACAAAAACAAAGATACACAATGTATTACAGCTCATTCTGTATACTGCTAATTCATAATAATTTACTTGAGAGTGTATGAATGATGTGTATAATGTTAGGACATTGGAAAATGATATTCAGCTTTCCAAGCTTGCTGCAGAGAGGTGCTGTGCTTTCCAGGGCATCTGCAGAGAAAAGAGTTCCCCTTCAGGAACTCGAGCTGCGTCGAAACGCTATGGGAACGCCTTCAGCGTGACCACGCTCTGAATCACGTGTGTAATCAGTCCAATGGATGGGCAAGACATCACGGGTGGTGGATACAGCGGCAGCTTTCTGTCATTCAGCAAGCGCTCTGTGTGTGTGTCAGTCTGATTTTGTATTGTTTGTCTCAAAGCATTATGCCAAAAGCTATTAAAAAGACAAAACATGAGGGCGAGAGCAGGCAGCTTGTGCGTTGTCTGCTTGGGAGCAAAGCACGCAGAGTTGCCCAGCTGCCCGCATTGCGAGCATTTGCCGCTGCGTGCGCTTCGCTCCCAGAAGGTTCTCTTTGAGGAGGGAGCCTTCACCAGCATTCCTCGAGGTGCTGCCGAGGCAGAGCGGCGGTTACACTTGTGGGGTTCGCAAATGGATTTGGTGTAGGGAATGGAGACGGGCGAGTCCCTTTATTCTTCCTCACCCACCAGATCCACTGCCCGCTCTCTGGGATCGGAAGCCTGCTCTGCGGTTTCTTCCCCCCGGGAAGAGGGCTCGGCGCTCTGCCTGTCTTCCTCCGAGGAGGTTGGCGTGGAGGGCGCCGATGAGGATTCGCCCCCTCCATCTCCCCAGTATAAGGAGCTGTTGGAGGTGGTTACTCCTGCTATGGCCAAGCTAAACATTGACTGGCCCGCCGAGAAACGGGCTGAACTGCAGAAAAGCAAGCCCGATGAAAGCTTTCTGCAGAGTAAGCTGCCACCTCCACCCCGGAGCCTCCCTTTCTTCCTCGACCTCCATACCGAGGTGTCGAGGTCGTGGGTGAGACCTTTTTCAGCCCGTATCTTCAGTCCCACCTCCAGTTATTATGCCAATGTGGCTGGGCTGGATGATCACGGTTGTTTACAGGGCAATGCCCCAGGTTGAACAGACGCTTGCGAGCTATCTGTCCCCCGGCGCGGCATCGTCCCTGAAGGCTCCGGCACTGCCCTCCAAGCCGCTGTGGACCACCTCAGCGCTGGTGGGCAAGGGGTACGCAGCAGCAGCTGGTGCTTCCTTGCACACCGTGGCGGTTTTGCAGGCTTACCAGGCCGATCTGCTGAAAGAGCTAGACGAGGGAGTGGAAATTACGTCTGAGCATGTCACCAAGCTCAGACGAGCCACCAATCTGTCTCTCCGTGCCACCAAAGACACTGCCCGTGCTGTTGGCAGGTCCATGGCAGCACTAGTGGCGGCAGAGAGACATCTGTGGTTGACCCTGTCCGATATGAAAGAGAAGGACGCCCAGCTTGCGCCTTCTGGCCTGTTCAGCGACGCCGTCAGTTCCGTCTTCGACAGGTACCAGGAGGCTCATACACAAGCGGCGGCGTTCCAGCAGTTCCTCCCTCGCAGCTCTCTAGCTCTTGGGGCTGCCAGGCAGGAGCAGCCCCCTCCGTGTGCCAGCTCCTCATACTGGGAGGCACAAAATCAGAGCATTCTAGGCAAGGGTCTTCAAAGGTGAAGCTGGATCTGTGGACCGTTCTTCTGTCTAAGAAGACCTCGGCCAAGAAGTCCTGTGGAGGCTTGTGGCCCAGGACTTCTGAGGGCAGGCCCCTCTGGGGAAGAATGGTGTACACCTCATCATACGGTGCCCGTCTCTCCTCAGTGCCCTCGGGAGATCGACCTGCCAACCCTGCCACCCATGGTGCTTCAGGGCACGGCAGTCTCCGGCGAGCGTTTCTCTCAGTTTCCGCGCAGGAACGTAGCGGTACTGGGAGGCTCATCACCTCTTCTGAGCTCTCCAGAGCAGCTAGTTCTGCCATCCCCTGCCAGTCCGCCGCTTCAGGGCACCGAGCTAGCCGCTCTCATTACACCAGAGGTCAGTCTCAAGAGACTGATTGCCTTAGTAGACTATTTTGCGGCGTGGAAACTTCTGCCAAATGTGTCTCAATGGGTCCTGCATACTGTAGAGAGTGGCTACCGAATCCAATTCGGTTCTCCACCGCCTCGTTTTTGCAGGGTTCTTCCCACGCTGTGCCCCGAGCAGGCTCTGGTAATGGAACAGGAATTAAACACTCTCAGGTGGCGGTTCGGCATTGAGATGTCATTCTCGCCCACATGAAAGAGCTGGGGTTAAGACTAAATGCAGAGAAAAGTGTGCTTTCTCCAGTACAGAGAACCACTTATCTGGGCGTGGTGTGGATTCGACCATGATGCAGGCACATCGGATCGAGTCGATCCTCACAGCAGTCACAAGAGTAAGAGAAGGCCGGTCACTCACTGTAGAGCAGTTCCAGAAACTGCTGGGTCTGATGGCAGCTGCCTCCAACGTGATACCTTTTGGCCTGCTGTACATGAGACCCCTACAGTGGTAGCTCAAGACCAAGGGGTTCTCCCCGAGGGGAAGCCCGCTCCGCATGATCAAGGGTCGCACCACGCAGTGGTGCCTACGTGCCTTAAACATGTGGAGGAAACCTTGGCTCTTGTCCCAGGGCCCAGTGCTCGGGGCTCCTTGTCGCCGCGTAAAGCTAGCAATGAACGCATCTCTCACCGGATGGGGAGTGGTCATGAGTGGCCGCTCAGCCCGCGGTCTGTGGAGTGGCCGCTATCTCACGTGGCACATCAACTGCCTGGAGACATCTCACGTGGCACATCAACTGCCATGTTTCTAGCATTGAAACACTTTCTCCCGGACCTAAGAGATCGCCATGTGTTGGTGCGCATAGCGGTGGTCTCTTACATCAAACACCAGGGAGATCTGCATTCGCGCCCCCTTTACAGGCTGGCGCACCAGATCCTTGTGTGGTCCCAGAGGACCCTCCTCTCACTGAGAGCAGTTTACATCACTGGACATCTAAATATGGGAGCATATGCCCCATATGTGGTGAAGCAGATATGGAGAGTGTTTGGCCAGGCTCAGGTGGATCTGTTTGCGACTCAGGAGACATCGCACTGTCCCCTCTGGTTCTCTCTGACTCATCCAGCTCCTCTCGGACTGGATGCCATGGTACAGACTTGGCCAAGGCTGCGTCTGCGTTCTGGAGAGGGTGCGCCGGGATGGGGTCCGTCTGTTGCTAGTAGCCCCGTTCTGGCCGGGCCGAGTATGGTTCTCGGACCTGATTTCCCTTCTCGACAGCTCTCCATGGGAGATTCCCATCAGGAGGGGTCTCTTCTCACAGGCGGGGGCACCATCTTCCACTCCCCGCCCGGAGTTGTGGAAGCTGTGGCCTCTGAGGGGGCACAACTCGTAGCTTCCGGTCTCTCAGCCGAGGTTGTTGAGACCATTCTCCAATCCAGAGCTCCCTCAACGAGGAAACTGTACGCCTTGAGGTGGAAACTTTTCACTTCTTGGTGCGGAGACCACCGGCTCGACCCAGTTAACTGCCAAGTTGGTACAGTGCTGGAGTTGCTGCAGGCCAGTTTCTCCGCAGGGTTGACCCACTCCACCTTGAAGGTGTACGTGGCAGACATTGCGGCCTACCACACCCCTCTTGGTGGTCAGTCTGTGGGCAGACACCCCCTAGTTACACATTTCCTCCACGGTGCACTGAGGCTGAGGCCTCCGGTACGATCTCGTGTCTCTCCGTGGGACCTGGCTGTGGTGTTAGTGGCTCTCTGTAAACCCTCTTTTGAGTCTATAGCGGGGATTTCTGATCGTCTTCTCACTATAAAGACTGCCTTTCTTCTGGCGATTTCCTCTCTTAAGAGAGTTGGGGATCTACAGGCCCTCTCTGTGGCCCCCTCTTATTTAGACTTTGCGCCGGTCTGGCCAAAGCGTTTCTCTACCCTCGAGCGGGTTATGTACCTAAAATTCCCTCCTCTACACCACGGCCGGTCGTACACCAGGCCTTCTGTCCTCCTCCGCTTTGGGAGCCCTGTATGTGTCCAGTGTGAGCAGGGGTCTTCCTGCTACTAAACAGACCCTCAGTCAGTGGATGCCATCTGTCTAGCCTATGAGTCCTCTGATCTCCCCTCGCCCTTGGGGGTCAAGGCTCACTCTACCAGAGGTGTGGTGGCCTCCAAGGCCTTTTTGGCAGGTGTGTCTATGCAGGACATCTGCAATGCTGCGGGTTGGTCCACGCCCCTGATGTTCGCCAGGTTCTATGTCTTCGATATGCGAGCCACTCCAGGCTCTTCTGTTCTCTTGCCCTAGCTGTGCTCTTCCACTCTAAGGCAGGGATTTGTAAGTCTGGGAGTGTGGGCATACTCGTTCCCATAGCGTTTCGATGCAGCTCGAGTTCCTGAAGGGGAAAGTCTCTAGGTTATGCATGTAACCATGATTCCCCGGGGGAATGAGACGCTGTGTCTCAGTGCCATACTTCCGGCATCCCTGTGAGCGCTTGCTTGATTTCTCAGAAGCTGCCGCTGTATCCACCGCACGTGCTTTTAAGCTTCCGGGTCACTACGTCACCCCGCCCGTGACATCTCGCCCATCCATTGGACTGATTACACACGTGATTCAGAGCGTTGTCACGCTGAAGGCGTTCCCATAGCATTCGACGCAGTGTCTCGTTCCCTCGAGAAACCATGGTTACATGCGTAACCTAGAGACGCTTTAAAACTTCAGCACTGCAAGAAACACTGATCTCAGATGTGTTAATATTTATATATTTGTGGAAAAATATTGTGGTTTATGGCACTACATTTGAAAAAAGAAAGAAACAATGGGATTTATGATATGACTCACCAAGACATCAGGTTCTAAGCAATTTTTCCTCTGCAGTGAGATGTTAACCAGCAACCATTCACATACACATGCACACACACCCACACACAGCTAACAACTAATTTCAGCTTCTACTCAAGGGTTATCTTTTAGAAAACAAAACAACAACAAAAAAAGCTTTCATTGTGAAGCTGAATGTCTATGGAAGCTGGTTTAAGTAATTAAGTAACCAGTAAATAAATAAACATGAAATTTTATATCCTAATATCTATTTTCCCTCTTTCATTTTCTTTACCTTAATTTTATTGAAGGATGAAGATTTATTTAAAGCACACTTGATTTCTTAGCAAGAAAGAAATTCTTGATCAACAATCATGTTAACCTACTTTCAATGGGACATGGTATTTTTAATGGGAAATGCTCACTGAAAGCAGACCTCAATAATAGAACTGGGAAATTGTTCACACTTTCAGCGCACACATTAACCATTCATTCTTAAACTGTAAATGCTCACATTTAAACTTTAAACAATAAACTTTAATCTTTTTGTTCAGCTTGCTATTTAGATTTTAAATTTCTTACACGTTCAAATTTGTTCAGTTAAAATTCCTAATTTCTTACATACTGTTTTGCATACTAACTGCCAGAACCTTCTTCTCTACTACTCAAGCTTTCTCTTTCCATATGTGAATTTCCATTATCAGTAAGTGATGTTCCTTTAGCAGGCTGTGATTGCTTTAGTATTGAGGTCTCCCTTAAAACTGGTAAGAACTTAAGAGAACTTTTATGTGATCTTTTTGGGAAGAATAATTTATTTTAAACATTTATTTATTTACATGCCACTGAATATATAGTATGAAAAAAGTTTTATACCAAAATATTGCATACAAGTCTAAAAAATATAAAACTGCATTGTTGTTTGTGGGTGGCACGGCATGCAGTAGGTGATATTGCCGCCTCACAGCTCCAGGGTCCCTGATTCAATCCTG